>APFE030380972.1:50549-60697 GCA_000404065.3 Pinus taeda | reverse complement strand
TTTGGTATTTTACAGGATTTGCCTATAGAGGTAGAAGGAAAAACCGTTAGTTTAGATGTGGAAGTGGTTGATGCCCCTCTAGACTACAACCTTCTTTTGGGTCGGAGTTGGTCATATGCTATGACAGCGGTCGTGTCATCGGTCTTCAGAGTCATAAAGTTCCCACATAATGGCAAGATCGTGACCATCGATCAACTGGATTATTTTGCATCCGACCCTGCCTCTTCGGAGAGTATTCAGCATGTCGGTAAAACGACCATCCCTTATAGGGATGTGGGCGTAGGTTTAGTAAAAGATTCTGGTTTACTAGGAACTTTTCCTTTTCCTCCAATCCACGAAGTGTCTTCATTTGCGTTCATTCATATGATTATGTCAGATACCATTGTTCACGACGATCCTTGGATTGTCCCTTCCGAATCTGAGATAGACTCATTTGGTAATGCTATGCCTTTGAGTCCATATGAACATGCTTATGAAGCCATCATGTCTTTCACCGACTCGCTTTCAACCAAAATCGACCAAATGAATGTGGTCCATGAGGACTCATTTTCCGTATCACCTTCAGCATTAATAACGTTTCCCGAAGTTGTCTCATCTGACAAACACCTTCGTGAAATCCTATGCGTAGATGATTTACCATGGGAAGATCTTCATCACAGATCTTCATTTCTACCTGAGGATGATCGTTTTGAAAATGATTTCTCATCTATCTTTACCACCGAACATGTCAAAGACGCTCAGAGTCCAACGAAACATCCTGATTCAGAGTTGAATCTAGGGAATATTTCTCGCACTATTCCCATTGACATTTCAGTGAAGCCCGGAATTGTTGAGAACATTCATATAGGTGCCTCATGTTCAGATGATGAGATCTAAACTTACAAGGCCCTATTCCAAGAATTCCGTGACGTATTTGCCTGGTCATACGAGGAGATGACAAGAATTGATCCCGCTATTGTTGTCCATGAGATCAAGACCTACCCGGATGCTAAACCCGTCCGGCAACGGTTGCGTCAGATCCACCCTCGAAAAGTGGCTACGATTAAAGCAGAAATCAAAAAGTTGTTGAAAGCAGGTTTCATTTGTCCAATCCTGTTAACGGATTGGGTATCGAATATTGTCCCGGTTAACAAAAAGCAGGGAACAATAAGAATCTGTATTGATTATAGAGATATAAATCGAGCTTGTCCCAAGGACAATTATCCAACGCCCTATATCGATCAAATAATTGATGATTGTGCTGGAAGCGAAATGTTTTCCTTTATGGATGGTTTTTCGGGCTATAATCAAATCAATATTCTACGTGCCGACCAACCAAAAACGGCATTCATTTGTCCATGGGGAACATTTGCTTACTGTAAATTAACTTTTGGACTCAAGAATGCCGGAGCCACTTTTCAACGGGCGATGTCTTATGCATTTCATGACATCAAACACATTGTGCAACCATATCTAGATGATTTGCCTGCTCATTCCTTACATCGAGCTGATCACCTCGTTCATTTACGAGCAATATTTCTGAGGTGTAGGCATTATCGTATTCGTTTAAATCTGCACAAGTGTGTGTTCTGTATAGAAGCGGGTCGATTGCTGGGATTTGTTGTTTCCAAAGCTGGCATTCGCGCCGATCCCTCGAAAGTCGAAGCAATCATCAAATTGCGTCCTCCTTCGAGTTTACGCCAACTCCAAAGTTTGCAAGGGAAAGCAAACTTTCTACGCCGATTCATTCCAAACTACGCCGAGGTCACTAAGGGTTTTACTCGATTGTTAAAACAGAACGCTCAATTCTTTTGGGATCAGATTGCTCAGCAGTCTTTTGATGCACTTAAACACGCATTGACCCATGCACCGTTGTTGTATCCTCCCAATTACAATCAAGATTATTTCTTATACCTCGCCGCTTCGCATTCCACATTGGTGCTCTTAGTGTAGGGTCAACACACCTGCAATATAATATTGTCAAGAGCTAATTTCCAGATGGAAAGAGCACAACCACTAATGGGGAGAAAATATAATTAATGTTGAAACAAGGTAACTTGAGACAAATCCCCTTTCAAACATTAATATAGTCACCCGGGGAGGGAAGAAAATTGGAGCAAACTTTGGGGCCACTTAACAACCAAGAATCATAAAACTGACATCACCAAAGCACTTGTATGATTCCAGCAAACAAAAGTAGTACTACAAAGAGGCCACAAATATTTTTAACAAATTGACCCCAACTATTGAGTTCCAAGGAGAGCAACCAATACCTAAAATTAATTCCCAACCTATAGCAAAATGGTTCAGGCTGTTTCTGCAGATTGTGAATGATGAGAAAATGATCAGAAAATTGCGAGAAAATCTTAAAGATGTTGTCAAATATGGGGCGGTCGAGGAAGGGATAATTTCCACTAATCTACCTAAAAGAGAGTCTAGACGGGTGCGTAGGAAGAAGAAAAGGACAGGGAGGGAATTTTGGATTGATGCCTAAATTTCAGGATTTCAGATCAATGATACAATGATAGACTTGTGTTCATATGTGAATATCCTGTCGAGAAAAACCTAGGAAACCTTGGGAAGGCCTAAGTTGGCATTCTATCCAATTCAGTTACGCATGGAAAATCAATATTATATCCTCCCAGTTGGACATCTGGAGGATGTATAGGTTGACATATCAGGGGTAAAGACTTATGCTGAATTTGAGGTAATAAATATTATGGGAGACAAAGACCCCTATTCGACATTGCTAGGAATACTCCGGGCCTTTGAAAACTATGCAATAATTTATATGAAGAGGTAAACGATGAATTTAAAAAGTGGAAGGAGTTAGGGTGATCCAACCCAGGGACCCCTATCAAAGGTTGAGTTTTACCGAGCTAGAAGATGACAAAGAAGAACTTGAGTTAATGGAATATTTATACTGGCTGACGACGGGAAAAAGGGAAGACTGCATTAACCTTATAGAAGGAGGATCGATCAACTGGAGAATTGTTTAAAGATCTGAAGTTGGATCCGAGGCTACATGGGATGACTGGCAGTAGGGCGGACATGAGATAAAAACTAGACGTTGCGCCATAATCCATCGTATCCACTAGAATGGTACTGAGGTACGAGACTTTCCTATTTATAATGGCATGGGTTCTATTACTAATTTTATTAATGAAGTTGATTCGACCATATCAGAAATACACAAAGTACCCTTACTAGACGTCGCCCTCCAAGCGACGCCGACTAGGTGGTGGGGCTCCCACCGCAACCATCTCAGAGAGTGGTAGGAGTTTAAGGCATCATTGGTGGCCAAATTCGGATATTCAGAGGACTGCCCGCCCAATTTCACTAAGTATCAAGGGAGCACTGGCCCTCAACACCACCTACAAGACTGTAAAGCCAGATGGATCAGAGAAGGACTTCCGAAAAATTTGTGGGTGCATAGATTTGTCCACACTCTACGGATGTTTCTACAGGTGTGGCACGTGAAGGAAGAAATAAGAATAAAACTTAGTGAATGGAGTTGTATGGCATCTCAGTTTATTAGCGATTTTTCCTTCACTTATAATGGTGAAAGGATAACAGCTGCTCTGCAAGATGTTAAAAGGGTCTTGCTCTTAGCAGGACAACTGACTGAGGGCTACCTAGATCAGAACACCTATGGTCACCTATATGAATCAGGATTCCATGAAGTTGTGGCTTGTGGAAAGATAAACTTGGAACATGATGGGGATGATTTAGAGGAATTATGGAATTTGAAAGGGAGCGAAGTGCTGACTATGGGTCTGTAACCTCTAGTCCGCAACTACTACCTTTGAAGTTGCAAAAACACAATATCGACACTGAGGTGAAACCAAAATTAGCTTCGATTGGGGATGATTGGGATGACCAGAGTACCAAGGAAATATTCGATCTTCTAAGATAATATAAAGAAATATTCCCTTCATTTGTTGCAGAGATTAAGGGGATTAAAGGGGAACTAGGTGAAATGATGATTGTGCTTAAACTAGATGCGAAGCTAGTGAAACACCGACCATATAGATTGAATTCAAGGGTCAAAGAGAAGGTGGAGAAGGAAATAGAAAAAATGTTGGCAGCAGGGCTTATCTTCCCAGTTGATGAGGCCGAGTGGGTCAGTCCAATTGTTATACATAACAAAAAAGACTTCAAAGAGATCTGGGTCTCTGTGGATTACAAGAGTCTAAAAAATGCCTGTGTTGGTGACCCCTTCCCTACCCATTTCAACAACAAAGTCCTAGACAATGTGGCAAGTAACGAAGCCTACTCTTTCACAGACGGATTCTCTGGTTATCGACAAGTCCATATTGTAGAGGAGGATAAGAAGAAAACCACATTTATGACCGAATGGGGATCCTACGCTTACCATGTCATGCCTTTTAGACTCAAGAACGCACCGACAATGTTTTCAAGGATTGGAATAATTGCCTTTCAAGAATATATTCACAAGTTTTTGGAGGTTTATATGGATGATTGAATACTTTATTGTTTATTAAAAATACATTCCCTTTTACTCTAGGTGATGTTTGACCACTGTAGATAGCTACATATCTCCTTTAACTTGAAAAAGTGCATTTTTTCCATTCTGTTTGTAACACTTCTGGGGAATATAGTCTATAAAGAGGGAGTATGTGTCGATCCTACTAAGGTTTTGCTAATCCTGAATACTCCCCCACCAACAAGTGTTAAGCATCCGAGGTCCACCCTTGGCCACATATGATATTACCACAGGTTCATCCACAACTATGCCTCGATCATCGCACCATTGGAAAAGATATTGAAGAAATATGAAAGGTTTGCATGGTATGATGAATGTGAACATTCTTTCAATATATTAAAGGAAAAGATGGCAATTGAACCAATTCTAGTTTATTCGGATTGGAACAAGCAATTTCATGTCCATATCAATGCCTCGAGAATCACCTTGGGAGTTGATTTGGCTCAGTCCGGAGATGGAAACCTTTATCACTCGATCTACTTTGCTAGTAGAAAATTATCCATGGTGGAAAGGAACTATACCACAACTAAGAGCTAAGCGCTTGTGATGGTGTACTTGCTACATAATTTCTGGCACTATCTTCTAGGGGGTTCGTTCAGTTATTTACTTATCACTCTGCCCTGAAGTACATAGTGAACAAGCCTTTACTCTAAGGAAGGATTTGTAGATGGATTTTGTTGTTCCAGGAGTTAACATTCAAGGTAATCTTCAAGCCAAGAAGGTTGAACATGGGTCCTAATCATCTTTCCCGGCTAGAGTTAGGTGATGCTTGGGGGTCACTAGAAGATTGAATGCAAGATGCCGACGTGTTCTGAGTTAAGGTTATACCAGACTACTTGGAGGATATTTCATTATTCCTAGCATAGGAAAATGTCCGAATAAGTACACAACGACACAATGAAGACACACGGTGGTTTGAGTTGTAGAATACCAATTGATTGAAGTACAATTATACAAGATGGGCCTTGACCAAATACTGCGACAGTCTGTTCTTGATCATGGGAAGCAAGATGTACTATGGGAATTCCATTTGGGAGTTGCGGGTGGACATATAAACGGGAATTACACCATGAGAAAAGTGTTGTAGGCAAGACTCTGGTGGCCCACACTCTTCCAAGATGCAAAGGAATACACTAAGAAATGTGATGTTTGCCAATCTGTGGGAAAGCCATCACACCAAGATGAACTTACCTTATAAATGGTATAGGCACTTCATGCATTTGAGAAATGGTAAGTCAAATTTGTGGGGCCCCTTAATCCACCGACACGTCACTCCCATGCCAAGTACACTATCACTGCCACATATTACCTTACCAGATGTCCCAAAGCTACATTGATTAAATATTTCACTGTAGACACTGCCACAAAGTTCATTTTCGAAAATATTATCACTCGGTTTGGGTGCCCCCGAAGGCTCACTAGTGACCAAGGGACCTAATTCATTAATGAGACAATCACCTCATTGCTGCAAAAATTTATGATCCAACACCATAAGAGTAGCCCATACCACCCCCAAGAAAATGACACTGTGGAAGCTTTTAACAAAATCCTAGAGAGAGGCCTCACCAAGATATGCTCTGCTAGAGATGACTGGGATGAGTGGGTGCTAGCCACATTATGGGATTATCATATAACCATTAAGCGCTTGCACAATTATATGCCCTTCCAGCTTGTTTATGGAGGAGAAGTTGTAGCTCCCTCCGAGTTCATCATACCCAACCTTTTCATTGCACGAGCCACTGACATGACAAAAGATGAGTCAATTACAAAATGGTTGGACTAACTCTAGGAGTTGGATGAAGCTAGATTTCTGGCGGATTTCCACCAAACTGTTGAGAAGGAGAGGCAAAAAACATGGCACGACTGACACATAAAGCGAAAATCCTTTGCAGTTGGGGATCAAGTTCTCTTATATGACAATAAGTTCCTAAAACATCATGGAAATTTGAGAATGCATTGGTTAGGACCATCCATTGTTGTAGAAGTAAAAGAATTAGGAGCTATCAAGCTCACGCGACTGGATAGAGTCCTATTGCCCGACTGGGTGAATGATGCACGCCTGAAGCCCTTTCATGGCACAACTAGTTCCACATCAAACATATTTGATCTTTGAAAGGGGATCGCAGTTAGGTATAGGTAAATTCAGTCAGTTATCTTAGCGTGTCAGTCTCTTCAGTTGTGCTTGTTATTTTAGTTCTGCTAGTTATTTCAGTCGAGTTAGTTAAGAATAAATTTTTGTTAGTTATTTTAGTTGTGTTAGTTTAGTACCTCCCTCCACAACTGCTTGTGGTCGTGGAGTCACATGTGGCAATCGTCTTATCTATAATAATTAGTAATAATTCCTTATGCCATTTCTAATTGGGCTAAATATCTCCCATAATATCCTTGACACAATACGACCATCAACTTCTATGAACTTGCCATCATATCATCATAATTAACCATCATTCCACCCTCCTTTTCAGTTTTTGCATCATCAGGGTCAGGTCTAGGTTACAATCATCGTTATTGCCATGATTTGAATTGAATATAGAAAGTGGCTGTATTGATAGTTAAACGGTCTAATAAAAAACGTCGTGTCAATTATTTCTATTTATTTTGCATGGCAATGATAAGTTCTTCAATATCAAAGCCTAGGTGGTCTAATTGCCCAGTCTAGATTCTATATCGAATTCCCCCGGTTCTCAGCCCAAATTCAACCCCCCTGTCTATTATGTATAGTTGCCAAACTGCAACTATGACCAAGGTTGTTGTAATCTCTATTCCAACACTTGAATCCAACTCCAGAGTCACTGAAATTGAGCCTCTCTATGGAAAATATGACAAAGCTACGCTTGTGGATAATGATCTCTCAGACTCTTTCCATTTCCTAGCGCTTGTTGGGCTTCAAAATGTCATACAAATATCACTCATTACCATACATTTTTCACCTATGCTTCCATTATATCACTCATTATTCACTACCATGTCACTTCATTTTCCCTATTGTTCATCATTTATGGGTCTCATTTATATCTTCCAAATATTATTTATTTTCAAGCATTTCTAAGAGAAATTCTTGATTAAATATTAGAAAATAATATATTTTACTTCATATATGGAAAGTGGATTGTTTTTGGACTGGTAGGTTCCAAGAAACTTCCAAGACCTTTATGGGCCTTAATGATCAAATTCGAATTTGATAGATTAAGCCTCGTGGGGGAAGACCAAGGACAAAAGGTTATGTGTCTAGATGGTTGAGAGATGTAGAACTAAAAGAGATAGTGAGTGTCGATTATGAGTTTGTTATTTCATTTTCCATTGTATAAGATAAGGAGTACAATCTTTCTTATTTGTAATTCTTAGAATCTTTCATTTGTAATCTTAGGTTCCATTTGTAATTTAAGTTGGTTGTCATCATGATTTGGAATTTTGAAATAAAGAATCATACTTTGATTTGTGTCTACATTGAGTCTCTTTGAATGGGTGCTTTTTAGTTATGGAGGGCCCACATGGCCTCACTTGCATGCTTATTTTAGGTATAATTTAATTTATGTTTTTATTTCATTTCAGTTTTAAGTTCTTGTTAGATATTCTAATATTGGAAGAGATCTTAAAATTCATGTGTTCTTGTAAGGGAACCTTAAGATCTCAGATAATTATTAGATCTAGGTTTGTTTAGTTGTTGGAAGAGATCTTAAAATTCATGTGTTCTTGTAAGGGAACCTTAAGACCTCTGACAAATTAGGAATCTCTCTAGTTTGTTTAGTTATTGGAAGAGATCTTGACGAATGTGTTCTTGTAAGAGAACCAATAGATCTCAAACAAATTAGAAATCTTTCTAGACCTATAGGTGGTACTTCTAAGTTTACCTTCCCTGGTTGACATTAATTGAACTCTGATTTGCATCCGCATTTTAGACCAAACAATGCTCAAGCGTGAAGTTTTTACAGAAGCTACAACCAAATTAGATGGAAGCCAATCGTTTAGAATCAAAGAGGATTTCAGAGGCCTACAGAGGTCGACGTTGCTAAATTTGCACACTTTACCAATGTTTAGCACTACGGGAACAACAATGAAATATACCAAATTTCTCATCATCTGAGTGCATGGAGGTTATATTTGGCTTGAAAAGGAATACTCTATACATGCTAGCAACATTCAGAAACTCATTGGACTATCTGCCAGAGGAGCCACATTGTCATCTTCGTTCCAGAATACTTTTAAGCGGGGAAAGAAGACGAGTGACGACAACTACTACAGTAAGTATGATACTTAGCGTGGTGGTAAGGGAGCTGTTATTGAACCAATTAATAAGCCTACCATCAAATTCGCTTGCTATACAATTACTGGAACGCTGATGCGCCATTATTAAAATGGTGCAGTTTTCTATTGCATGAGCTCTTTGAAGTCTGTGAAGAGAGGGAAACATATTTTATATATGGATATCTTGTTGTGTCCTTAGCTATGACAAAGTGGTGCGCATCGAAAGGTAGAGAGATAGCACTGTTGCTGAGGATCAACCCATTGCACTCAGATACTTACCATGGTGGACTTCTGGGGACCCCAACAATAAGAAAATTAATGAGGCTTCTTTCGCTGGATGGTATCAAAAGATGCTAGTTGTCACCAACCAGACCCAGGATCCCACCATTGCTCCTAGATGAATATTCACAAGATATATGGTTTGGTGTAAGCCATGGAAGCACCTGGATTCGACCTAAATTCATCAACCCAGACACATTCCAAAAACGCGCTCAACCCTTCTTCTCTCAGAGGAGGCAGTCCGTACATAAGTCACGTCTTGGCCTAGAGTTGTTGGAGAAATTCAGGATGACAAGAAGACACATTTATTCAAAGGGATGGTTCCTAAGCCATTGCCTAGAAAAAACCCTTCTACCTCCTGGAAGAGAATGGCAGGAGAAACACTCAATCTAGTCCTGAAGAAGCTCGAGACAAATATGATGTCCTTCCATAATACACTCGAGGGTCTTGGGGCATCAGTAAGTCCTTTCCCTTCATTTTATGAATTTATCAATGTTATTCCAATTAATTCTTTGACTTGCAGCCCAAACATTTCTTCAATTCCCCAGTGGGCCATCATTCTCATACTGAACCCACCATCTAGAACACTCGCCCACTTGCCACCATCGCAAGCACCAATTCCCAAGAAACAGGTTAAGGCCTCATCTACTGAAGTGGTCGATCTTACTAACGAGGAACCAAAATCTCATACCAGCTCACCAATCACTGAACAAAACCCGCCATCGACATCCACCAAATCCCCAATTTCACGCAAATCCATCGCCCCAAACAACCTCACCCTCAATCACCATCTTAGACAATAATCCATCTAGAAATATTCTTGGTGCCAAAATGGAAATGGAAGTAGACTCCATAATCCATTCCATTACATACACTACAAATGAAGCACTCGCAGTTCCCCCTACAAACACAAAGTCCGTTAATACAAATGAAGTACCCGCAGTTCCAACTACTGGCGCCCGACCTACTAATAGTAATTGGGCAACTGTTACACTAAAATTTGTCACCATGACTATCTGCAGTTAATATGGCTCCATCAATAGTCATATTGTCCTCCTTGTCAAGCCTCATACCTCTGCTCTTCATGTCAAACTTCAAAAAGAGAGAAAGTCACTTAAAAACATGTTTATCTCTGGGT
>APFE030380972.1:15785-49863 GCA_000404065.3 Pinus taeda | reverse complement strand
CCTAAGGTAAGATCGGAAAACACTTGATCTCTCATAGAATAACGTGTGTTTAGAGAAGGATTGCTCTTGTTTGGTTTGTTTGTCACTAGAGAGTCTTAGACTCCTAGGGAGGTTAGGTTTGTCCGCAAAAATAACTCTTTCCGCATGACAGCAACCTATTTTCTCTGAGAACCCGAGCATAGAAACCATCCACACTTTGCCCCTAACATCCAACCTTGCCTCCCTACCACCACCACATTCCAACCCAGACCATATCAGTACTCACACCGCCGAGCCCTCGCAGTGGGAGACCTCACCCCAAGGGCAGTCTGAGAAATCATTTTCTAGCGGCCAACCATTACAAAGCTGGTTCCATACACCTGCTACTATGACCCCTAATGACCTCTAGAGTTGGTCTTCATCTCAATTGTTTACTTTATTCAACTGGATACACGGCAAGTGGGGGCGTTGCACAACAATTAGGCAACTGAGCATAAGCGACAATAACAACATTTGTCCATGGTTGCAAAAAGAGATCAAATTCTTTAGGAGAAGAAAATGCTACAGAAACAAGTTGACGAAATAAGTGCAAAGTTCCAGGATCTCTGGCCCACAGTTATTGAAATAGTACCAGATGCACCAAAAGACTTTTCAGCATGCACTCTTTCAGAATGTTGTGATCATATTAGAACTTCCTACATCGACCTCATCTCAACAAACAAAGAGCTCAAAAGAACTATTGCCGCCACTCAAAGGGCGCTACCAGATCCAAAATCTCAGTATGCCAGGGAAATTGAGCAGAGAATCACTGAAGTGACTTGTCTCAAAGTTTGTATAATCTAGGCTATGGGGAAAGCCAAAGAACTCTTAGCTCAAGTTCAATACTGGTCAGAATATCGTCTAAAGAAAAATCAACCAGTCTACCCCTTGCGTAAACAAGCTAATCAACTCTTCAACCAAGCTATCACAATTGAGGACCTCAACCAACAAAAGGATCTCCTAACATAGGCAGATGTCATTGAAAAACAAATCTAGAAAATTGAGGACGAATGACGAGAGACAAAGACTCTGCTCTGTGACCTTAAGCCACTACCACAGGGTCACTTCCAGAAGCTACAACAGATCAATGTAGAGGAAACAACTCAATGGAATGCCCTCTTGAAGACACAACCTGCTCAACCAATAGCCAAAATCACGACACAGTTCATTAATTAAGCACACACTCTCACAGGTCCATGGAAGACAACACTTCCTAAGTACACACAGTTTGAAATCGTGGCAATCCAGTCTGTACCAGAATTGGGTTCTTCATTTGAAGGAATAAGCCAAGGAGGAGCAACACCGGCAGGAGCACCACAACAAGAGGAAGCAACGAAAACACCAACAAACGATTGAATCAGGGGCGAGTCAGTGGATTGTGGTCGGGGCTTGTTGGGTCCTTTGTTTTGAGAACAAATTTTTTTCATGTTTTGATATTTGACCACATTTTGACCAAAGGTGACTGATGGGAATTCATGGAGAAGGTAGCCTAGGAAGGAGACAAAAACCGCTAAAGTCTGGCAGTTGCAGATCATCGGCTAGGGAAATCAGGGTACATGCAGTCACAACTGAGATGGAATGTTTGTTAACAACCGAGGAAGCAGTCATAACTAAGAAATAGAAGCATCCGAAAAGGAAAGGGCGAAGCATCTAAGGAAGAAAGCAGTGGTCCAGGCGAGCATAATGCTTAAAAGGCCAAAGAAAAAGCTAGAATGGGAGAGAGAGGGGAGCGTACTAAAATTTTGTCACGGAGCCTATTGATCCCGCACAATTCTATAATCGCTTGGGAGGGAATCTGAGCCCGAATGTAATGATCTAATGTTGGCTGAAACTAATGAAAGAGGAAGTTGCAGGGATGTTTAATGATCTCCTTGTAAAGGTTTTACATGTCCCCTTTAAAATTTTATTATGAATGCATGTGTGTACTCTATGTTCTTTCGAATACTTTAGTTTTTGTCTTCTGCATCGATTTCATGTATGATGCCTTGGTTTTGAGTTTAACAAGTATTAGTATTCTTGTGCGATTTCTCTTAATGTCTGGTTCCAATCCCTTAACCAAGTAAGGTTGGGATGTGATTCGAGTGAGATGCCTTATTCTTCTCGAGTAAAGTGAAAATGCCAACGCTATGCTAAAATACAAGGGACCCCTTGTTGGCCCCGGTTCTCGAACCCAGGGTCTCAACCTCTCACCATTTTCTTCCTGTTCACCATTTTCTGCCCACACAAGTCCACTGGTGGAAATTGTTATTTTGCAAGGACTAAAATGGAGACCATGACAATCCATTATAATCTTTGCAGCCCTTAGCACTTTGTCAAAATTATGTAATGGCCCACCCATACCCATAAAAGCCACATTTGTAGGTGGACCAACTTCGTTTATAAAATTATGAGGGGAATAAACAACCCGCTCCACTATTTTAGTTGCAGTCAAATTAGTTTTACTTCTTAGCCTGATCCTTCTTGTACAGTAAAACTGGCAGTTCATTCCACAACCAATTTTTCTAGACAGGCACCGAGTAGTGTGCCCTTTTTCACATGGAATTAAGACTGTTTCTATCATTAATCCATTTCCCAAACTGAATAAAATCTATAACCTCCTTGCAGATGTGATCAAATTCTTGAGATGGAATTCTTACAATGGCATGGTACTTTGAATGCCCAGATGCTCGCTGTCAATGTCCATTTACTTCATTTCAAAGTTCGAAATGTGGTCCTGGTTGGGGTTTCTGAACATGAAAGTAACGGTTTCGCCTCCATCTTCGGCCTTGATGGTGATGATCTCATTGTTGTTAGCGCATTTTAACATCTTGGCCATGTTATTGAGGTTCATCCCCATGGACAAGTTTCGGTCGCAGCGATAGTGCTTGAAGCGTTTGGATCTGAGCACCATGGAAAAGAGGTTACTGTGGCTTGAGTCCATGGCCTGCGTGGAGAAGCTTGTGGCCATGTAATTGAATTTTGCATCAGTGACGAGGTTCTTGATGGGATCGAGCATTATAGACTTGAGCACCTTCTTTAGAAGACTCCCCTGCACAAGCCTTAGTTCCAACATTGTTATAGTGAAAACAAATTCTAGGAGAAGAGGACTCCTTCCCTTGATTATTGGAAGTTTGACAGCTAATTATGTAAATTTGGGTAAAATGTATTAGTTATTAACAAGTTAGTTTTATACTGAAACATCGGTTATGTAACTGAGGAGGCTAATATAAAACTGATGAATGCTCGAACTATTGTATGGAGAATCATTTATTGATTGAATAGAGATTCCAATCCCTTGCCACGTGGATGTTTCCTTGACACTCTGTCAGGGTTTTACCACGTAAATCCTGAGTTATTACTTGTGTGTTTGTATTCAGTTTACCTGTCAGTTATATTCCTTTCTTGGTTAGTTTATAACTATAAATGCCTTCTTTCTTGATAGTAACTCATCAAAAAACAAATGGTATCAGAGCTAATGAGTTGAGTTTGAGTCCTGCGTGTGGAGGCATTTGAGTGTTAATTTTTTTTAAGGCTGCAGTCCTATGTGATCATGAGCCTGCCTGCATACTCTGCGTCATTGTTGGACGTAAAGACTAGAGTTGAGTCAGTCGTGCTACATACCAGAGACTCATTTCTCTTGGTCTCTGCATATGTGTGAAGCCAGGTGGAGGCAGGTCGTGGAGCAAGTGTTGCTGCCAAAGTTCTTCCAGCCAGAGGAACCTGTGTCTCTGCGTCTAGAACTAGCGTGGAGCGAGGAGGCACTAGCGTGGAGCGAGGAGTCTCTGCGTGCGTCGAGGAGCCTTGAAATTTGCGTCAAGGAGGGCACCACTGCTGCGTAACCATCAGAGGTGCAATGAAGAGTGCTGCCCCTGCGTGTGAAACCCCTCCATCGTTGACCATGCTGCCATTGTCGAAGAGAAAGGAGGACGCAAAGTGTGACAGTTTTTGATTAGCAGAAAGCCTGTTTGATCCACTGAAGCCAAGAGCTCAAAACAAAAGAACTGTTGGTTGTACAAATAGAGCATTGTTTTTTAGAAAGTCAAGAAAGTCGGCTAATTTTTTTTTCCCAGAAATATTTGTTGAACGACTTTTCTGGTTAAAGAAAAAAAAGAGAATTTTTTTCTATTCTGGAATAGTAACAGAAATTTGAAATAAGGATTGTTGAAGGGGATCAGATTCAAATATTTTTTTTTAAGCAGACTCAATTTTTTTTAAGGTTAAAAATTGTAGAAATGAGTTTCTTTATTTAAAAAAAAAGGGCTCAGATTTCTGAAGAGGAAACTAGAAATTGAAGAAACCCTAAATCCTTGTTTTCTTTGAGAAACCTAGTTGAAAAAAAAGAAAGGAAACCCTGAGGAAAGAAATGGCCAAGATGTCGAATGCAAAATTTGAGGTGGAGAAATTCACTGGCAAGAGAAAATTTTCTCTTTGGAAACTGAAAGTTAGGGATTTCTGGTGTAACAAGGGTTGCACAAGGCATTGGACGGGGTAAATAAAAAACCTGCAACCATGACTAATTTGGACTAGGAGGACTTGGATGCCTGAGCTCTCAGTACCATCAGGTTATGCCTGGCGGATGAAGTTCTCTTCAACATTGTTGAAGAGAGTACAACTTCAGGTTTATGGGAAAAACTGGAGAAACTATATATGACAAAGTCATTAACCAATAGAATTTATTTGAAAAGACAACTGTATAGTCTTCGAATGAAAGAGGGTTCAAAACTTGTAGAACATTTGAATGTTTTTAATACACTTATATGCCAATTAACAGATATGGAAGTTAAAATTCAGGAAGAAGACAAAGCTATAAACTTGCTGTGTTCTCTGCCCGAATCATGGGATCACTTCGTAACTTCAATCAACTTGAACACTGCTGATTCTTTGAAATTTGAATCAGTTGTGGGAGCTCTCTTGTCTGAAGAAGTACGAAGGAAATCTAGTATTGAAACAGCTGCATTAGAAGCCATGATAGCTAGAGGACGGTCAAAGGAAAGAGGAGAAAAACCAAGGGGGTCTTCCAGATCTAAATCAAAGAGAAAGAAGTGTAAGGCAAAATGTTGGCACTGCAAAAAAATTGGACACCTGAAGAAAGACTGTTGGAAACGAAAAGAATCTGATAACCCGAAGAAGGAAGCAAATCAGGTTGATTCAGGTATGATAGACGAAGTTTTATCTGCTGAAGAGTTATGTATGATAGATGAAACTTCACATGTATGTAATGTCTCTCAGGGTTTAGAAAGCTGGTTGTTAGACTCTGGTGCTTCTCATCACATGTGTCCATACAGAAATTGGTTTACTTCGTATGAAAATGTAAACGGTAGTTCTGTGTTTATGGGTAATAATGTATCATATCAGATTGTTGGGATGGGAAATATCAGGATTAAAATGTATGATAACACGGTTAGAACATTAACTAGTGTTAGACATGTCCCTGATCTAAAGAAAAAATTGATTTCTTTGGGAGTGTTGGATTCAGATGGTTATAAGTTTACAGGTCAGAATGGCATGTTGAAAGTCTTTAAAGGTGCCCTAGATGTTATGAAAGCAAAAAGGGTCGGAAATCTTGACAGACTCAAAGGAATTACTCAGATATGTAAAGCAACGATTGTGTCAGAAAAAGAAGAAGCAGGTACTCGCCTATGGCATCAGTGATTGGGTCACATGAGCGAGAAAGGCATTCAGATACTGATGAAACATAAATCTCTTCCCGATATGAAATATTTGAAGTTGGATTTCTGTAAACATTGTGTGTATGGAAAACAATGTAAACAAAGATTTAAACTAGAAATCATAATAGTAAAGATATTTTAGACTATATTCATTCTGATCTGTGGGGACCATCTCCTGTTGTATCATATGGAGGTGCTCTATATTTTTTAACGTTTATTGATGATTTCTCCCGTAAAGTTTGGGTCTTTATGCTAAAAAAGAAAGCTAATGTATTCAATGTCTTTAAACAATTTAAAGCAATGGTAGAGAAAAGAATAGGAAAATCAATTAAATTTTTAAGAACTGACAATGGTGGTGAATTCACTTCAATAGAATTTGAACAATACTGTAAGGATGAAGGAATTGTTAAATATAAAACTGCTATTTATACTCCTCAACAAAATGGTGTTGCTAAATGTATGAATCAGACTCTTACGGAAAGAGCCAGAAGCATGATCAGCAATGCTAACTTGCAAAAGGAGTTGTGGGCAGAAGCAATATCCACTGCTTGTTATTTAGTTAATAGATCACCTTCAGTAGCAATTAATTGTAAAATTCCTGAAGAAGTTTGGACAGGTCAGTCCTGTGATTATTCACATTTAAGGATATTTGGCTGTGATGTTTATTATGTTATTCCTAAAAATCAACGTTCAAAATTAGATCCAAAATCGAAATGTTATGTCTTTGTTGGGTATGACTATGTAGTGAAAGGATACATGTTGTGGGATCCTACATCGCAGAAGATAATCATTAGTAGAGATGTAACATTTGATGAATATTCTCTTTTAAAATCAAATGTTGAAAGAATTGAATAGGACTAGGTATCGCCAAATCAACAAGTTCAGTTGGAGGCTAGATTTTTTGGTGATAGTTAAAAGGAAGAAGGAGCTTCTGGAACCAGTTCAAGTTTCTGAACCAGTTTAGCAACCAGTCACTCTAAGAAGGTCTACAAGGGAAAGGAAAACTCCCAAAAGGTATGAAGATTCTGCTTCATCTTTTTCTTTGATTACTGAAGATGGGGAACCTTCTTGTTATCAGGAAGCAGTAGATGATACAGATAACAAAAAATGGAAAACGACTGTGGAAGAAGAAATGGATTCCTTAGCCAAGAACAATACCTGGGATCTTGTAGAACTTACTGAAGGGAGAAGTGTTGTTGGATGCAAATGGGTCTTCAAACTGAAATGGAAAGTTGATGGAAGTATTTAAAGGTATAAGGCGAGACTAGTAGCAAAAGGGTATTCTTAGGTTGAAGGTATCGACTTTCATGAGATTTTTTCACCAGTTGCAAAACTTGTTTCTATTCGTACTGTGTTGGCACTAACTTCATTACTTAACCTTGAGTTAGAATAATTAGATGTTAAAACAACTTTTCTACATGGTGATTTGAATGAAGAGATATATATGGAACAACCAGAAGGTTTTGTACAAGGTCGCAGTAGAAGATTAGTTTGCAAGCTAAAGAAATCATTGTATGGTCAGAGGTAGGCTCCCAGACAATGGTACAAGAAGTTTGACTCCTTCATGGTGAGCCAGAACTTTATTAGAAGTGAGTAGGATCATTGTGTATACTTCAAAAGTTTCAATGGCATATTCATTATCTTAGTTTTGTATGTTGACGATATGCTTATTGCAAGCAAAAGCATGGAAGAGATCAAAAGGTTAAAGGCTCATCTCTCTAGGACGTTTGATATGAAGGACCTTGGAGCAGCAAAACATATCTTGGGCATGGAGATACACAGAGACAGGAAAAATGGTAAGCTTTGGTTATCACAACAGAAGTATGTGGAGAAAGTACTTGAAAAGTTCTGTATGAACAATGTGAAACCTGTTAATGTTCCATTAGCTTCCCATTTTAAGCTTTCTTCGGTTTTGAATCCTAGAAATGATGAAGAAAAGCAGTATATGTCTCATGTGCCATATGCAAATGCTATAGGCAACTTAATGTATGCGATGGTATCTACAAGACCTGACATTTCACATGCAATTGGAGTTGTCAGCAAGTTCATGGCAAATCCAAGTGAAGAACATTGGCGAGCAGTGAAATGGGTGCTTTGATATCTAAGAGGCACAAGTGACCATTGCATCATCTTTAATGGTAGTGAAGGATCAGTTTGCGGATATGTAGATGCTGATTATGCAGGTGATTTGGACAAAAAAAGATCTACTACAAGTTATGTATTTACTCTTGCAGGTGGAGCAATTAGTTGGATGTCAAAGCTTCAAGAAACAGTTGCATTGTCCACTACCAAAGTAGAATATATAGCTGCTTTAGATGCCAGTAAAGAAGCAATCCGATTAAAGGGTTTACTTGATGAGATTGGAAGGAAGCAGGAGAAAGTGAATGTACTTTGTGACAGTCAAAGTGCTATTCATTTGGCTACAAATCTTGCTTATCACAACAGAACCAAGCACATTGATGTAAGGTATCATTTTCTGAGACATGTGATCGATGGCAGAAAAGTAGCTCTTCAAAAGGTCCATACACGAGAGAACTGTGCAGACATATTCACAAAGCCAATTACAGTAGAGAAGTTACGATGGTGTTTAGCTTCTCTTGGCTTGCAGAAAAGATGGTGAATGGGCATGGGCAAGGGATTAGGAAAATTGTTGTCAAGGTGGATTTTGTTGGAAGTTTGACAACTAATTATGTAAATTTGTGTAAAATGTATTAGTTATTAACAAGTTAGTTTTATACCGAAACATCGGTTATGTAACTAAGGAGGCTCATATAAAATTGATGAATGCCCAAAATATTGTATGGGGAATCATTTATTGATTGAATAGAGATTCCAATCCCTTGCCCCGTGGATGTTTCCTTGATACTCTGTCAGGGTTTTACCACGTAAATCCTGAGTTATTACTTGTGTGTTTGTATTCAGTTTTCCTGTCAGTTATATTCCTTTCTTGGTTAGTTTATAACTGTAAATGCCTTCTTTCTTGATAGTAACTCATCAAACAACAAATTGTATCAGAGCTAATGAGTTGAGTTTGAGTCCTGCGTGTGGAGGCATTTGAGTGTTAATTTTTTTCTTAAGGTTGCAGTCCTGCATGATCATGAGCCTGCCTGCATACTCTGCGTCATTGCTAGACATAAAGACCAGAGTTGACTCAGCCGTGCTGCGTACCAGAGACTCATTTCTCTTGGTCTCTGCATATGTGTGAAGCCAGGTGGAGGCAGGTCGTTGAGCAAGTGTTGCTGCCAAAGTTCTTGCAGCCAGAGGAACCTGTGTCTTTGCGTCCAGAACTGGCATGGAGCGAGGAGGCACCGGCGTGGAGCGAGGAGTCTCTCCATGCATCTAGGAGCCTTGACATCTGCGTCAAGGAGGGCACCACTGCTGTGTACCCATCAGAGGCACAATGAAGAGTGCTGCCCTTGCGTGTGAAATCCCTCCGTCGTTGACCATGTTGCCACTGTCGAAGAGAAAGGAGGACGCAAAGTGTGCCGGTTTTTGATTAGCAGAAAGCCTGTCTGAGTCGAAAGCCTGTCTGATCCGGTGAAGCCGAGAGCTCAAAACAAAAGAACTATTGATTGTACAAACAGAGCATTGTTTTTTAGAAAGTCAGGAAATTCGGGTATTTTTTTTTCCCAGGAAAATTTGTTGAAGGGATTTTTTGGTTAAAGAAAAAAAAAAGAAATTTTTTCTATTCTAGAATAGTAACAGAAATTTGAAATAAGGATTGTTGAAGGGGATCATATTCAAATATTTTTTTTTAAACAGACTCAATTTTTTAAGGTTAAAAATTGTAGAAAGGAGTTTCTTTATTAAAAAAAAAGGGCTCAAATTTTTGAAGAGGAAACCAGAAATCAAAGAAATCTTAAGAGGAAACCAAAAATTGAAGAAACCATAAATCCTTGTTTTCTTTGAGAAACCTAGTTGAAAAATAAAAAGGAGACCCTAGGAGGAAAGAAATGGCTAAGACGTCGAATGTAAAATTCGAGGTGGAGAAATTCACCGACAAGAGCAACTTTGTCTTTGGAAACTGAAAGTTAGGGATTGCTGGTGCAATAAGAGTTGCACAAGGCATTGGACTAGGAAAATAAGAAACTTGCAACCATGATTGATTCGTACTGGGAGGATTTGGATGCCCGAGCTCTCAGTACCATCAGGTTATGCCTGGCGGATGAAATTCTCTTCAACATTGTTGAAGAGAGTATTGCTTTAAGTTTATGGGAAAAACTGGAAAAACTATATATGACAAAGTCGTTAACCAATAGAATTTATCTGAAAAGACAACTATACAGTCTTCGAATGAAGGAGGGTTCAAAAGTTGCAGAACATTTAAATGTTTTTAATACACTTATATGCCAATTAACAGATATGGAAGTTAAAATTCAGGAAGAAGACAAACCTATGACCTTTCTGTGTTCTCTGCCCGAATCATGGGATCACTTCGTAACTTCAATCAGCTTGAGCACCGCTGATTCTTTGAAATTTGAATCAGTTGTGGGAGCTCTCTGGTCTGAAGAAGTACGAAGGAAATCTAGTACTGAAACAACTGCATCAGAAGCCATGATAGCTAGAGGACGGTCAAAGGAAAGAGGAGAAAAACCAAGGGGGTCTTCTAGATCTAAATCAAAGGGAAAGAAGTGTAAGGAAAAATGTTGGCACTGCAATAAAATTGGACACTTGAAGAAAGACTGTTGGAAATGAAAAGAATCTGATAACCCGAAAAAGGAAGCAAATTAGGTTGATTCAGGTATGATAGACGGATTTTTATTTGCTAAAGAGTTATGTATGATAGATGAAACTTCACCTATATGTAATGTCTCTCAGGGTTTAGAAAGCTGTCTTTTAGACTCTGGTGCGTCTCATCACATGTGTCCACACAGAAATTGGTTTACTTCGTACGAAAATGTAAATGGTAGTTCTGTGTTTATGGGTAATAATGTATCATCTCGAACTGTTGGGATGGGAAATATCAGGATTAAAATGTATGATAACACAGTTAGAACATTAACTAGTGTTAGACATGTACCTGATCTAAAGAAAAATTTGATTTCTTTGGGAGTGTTGGATTCAGATGGTTATAAGTTTACAGGTCAGAATGGCGTGCTGAAAGTCTTTAAAGGCGCCCTAGTTGTTATGAAAGCAGAAAAGGTCGGAAATCTTGACAGACTCAAAGGAAGTACTTAGATCTGTGAAGTAGCGATTGTGTCAGAAAAAGAAGAAGCAGGTACTCGCCTATGGCATCAGCGATTGGGTCACATGAGCGAGAAAGGTCTTCAGAAACTGATGAAATGTAAATCTCTTCCCGATCTGAAATCTTTGAAGTTTGATTTCTGTAAACATTGTGTGTATGGAAAACAATGTAAACAGAGATTTAAAACTGGAAATCATAATAGTAAAGATATTTTAGACTATATTCATTCTGATCTGTGGGGACCATCTCTTGTTTTATCATATGGAGGTGCTCTATATTTTTTAATGTTTATTGATGATTTCTCCCATAAAGTTTATGTCTTTATGCTAAAAAAGAAAGCTGATGTATTCAATGTCTTTAAACAATTTAAAGCGATGGCAGAGAAAAGAACAAGCAAATCAATTAAATGTTTAAGAACTGACAATGGTGGTGAATTCACTTCAATAGAATTTGAACAATACTGTAAAGATGAAGGAATTGTTAGACACAAAACTACTGTTTATACTCCTCAACAAAAGGGTGTTGCTGAACGTATGAATCAGACTCTTATGGAAAGAGCCAGAAGCATGATCAGCAATGCTAACTTGCAAAAGGAGTTGTGGGCAGAAGCAGTATTCGCTACTTGTTATTTAGTTAACAGATCACCTTCAGTAGCAATTAATTGTAAAATTCCTGAAGAAGTTTGGATAGGTCAGTCCTGTGATTATTCACATTTAAGGATATTTGGCTATGATGCTTATTCTCTTATTCTTAAAAATAAACGTTCAAAATTAGATCGAAAATCGAAATGTTATGTCTTTGTTGGGTATGACTATGCAGTGAAAGGATACAGGTTGTGGGATCCTACATCGCGGAAGATAGTCATTAGTAAGATGTAACATTTGATGAATCTTCTCTTTTAAAATCAAATGTTGAAAGAATTGAACATGAACAGGTATCCCCAAATCAATAAGTTCAGTAGGAGGCTAGATTTTTTGGTGATAGTCAAAAGGAAGAAGGAGCTTCTGGAGAAAAAGGTGTTGAAGATACAAAGGAAACTGTTGAAGTTTCTGAACCAGTTCAGCAACCAGTCATTGTAAGAAGGTCTACAACGGAAAGGAAAACTCCAAAAAGGTATGAAGATTCTGCTTCATCTTTTGCTTTGATTACTAAATATGGGAAACCTTCTTGTTATCATGAAGCAATAGATGATACGGATAATGAAAAATGGAAAACGACTATGGAAGAAGAAATGGATTCCTTAGCCAAGAACAATACCTAGGATCTTGTAGAACTTCCTGAAGGGAGAAGTGTTGTTGGATGCAAATGGGTCATCAAACTGAAACGGAAAGTTGATGGAAGTATCGAAAGGTATAAGGCGAGACTGGTAGCAAAAGGGTATTCTTAGGTTGAAGGTATCGACTTTCATGAGATTTTTTCACCGGTTGTAAAACTTGTTTCTATTCGTACTGTGTTGGCACTAACTGCATTACTTAACCTTGAGTTAGAACAATTAGATGTTAAAACAACTTTTCTACATGGTGATTTGAATGAAGAGATATATATGGAACAACCAGAAGGTTTTGTACAAGGTCGTAGCAGAAGATTAGTTTGCAAGCTTAGGAAATCATTGTATGGTCTGAGGTAGTCTCCCAGACAATGGTACAAGAAGTTTGACTCCTTCATGGTGAGCCATAACTTTATTAAAAGTGAGTATGATCATTGTGTATACTTCAAAAGTTTCAATGGCATATTCATTATCTTAGCTTTGTATGTTGACGATATGTTTATTGCAAGAAAAAGCATGGAAGAGATCAACAGGTTAAAGGGTTAGCTCTCTAGGACGTTTGATATGAAGGATCTTGGAGCAGCAAAAAATATCTTGGGCATGGAGATACACAGAGACAGGAAAAATGGTAAGCTTTGGTTATCACAATAGAAGTATGTGGAGAAAGTACTTGAAAAGTTCTGTATGAACAATGTGAAACCTGTTAATGTTCCATTAGCTTCCCATTTTAAGCTTTCTTCAGTTTTGAGTCCTAGAACTGATTGAGAAAAGCAATATATGTCTCATTACCATATGCAAATCGTAGCAACTTATGTATCGATAGTATCTACAAGACCTGAAATTTCACATGCATTGGAGTTGTCAGCAGTTCATGCAAAATCTAGTGAAGAACATTGGTGAGCAGTGAAAGGGTGCTTCAATATAGAGCACAGTGACCCATTGCATCACTTTAATGGTAGTGAAGGATTAGTTCTGCGCTAAGTAGATGCTGATTATGCAGGTGATTTGGACAAAAGAATATCTACTACAGGTTATGTCTTTACTCTTGCAGGTGGAGCAATTATTTGGATGTCAAAGCTTCAAGAAACAGTTGCATTGTCCACTACCGAAGCAGAATATATAGCTGCTTCAGATGCCAGTAAAGAAGCAATCTAGTTAAAGGGTTTACTTGATGAGATTGGAAGGAAGCAGGAGAAAGTGAATGTACTTTGTGATAGTGAAAGTGCTATTCATTTGGCTACAAGTCCTGCTTATCACAACAGAACCAAGCACATTGATGTAAGGTATCATTTTCTAAGACATGTGATCAATGACGAAAAAGTAGCTCTTCAAAAGGTCCATACACGAGAGAATTGTGTAGACATATTCACAAAGCCAGTTACAGTAGAGAAGCTGCGATGGTGTTTATCTTCTCTTGGCTTGCAGAAAAGATGATGAATGGGCATGGGCAAGGGATTAGGAAAATTGTTGTCAAGGTGGAGTTTGTTGGAAGTTTGACGACTAATTATGTAAATTTGGGTAAAATGTATTAGTTATTAACAAGTTAGTTTTATACCGAAACATCGGTTATGTAACTGAGGAGGCTCATATAAAACTGATGAATGCTCGAACTATTGTATGGAGAATCATTTATTGATTGAATAGAGATTCCAATCCCTTGCCCCATGGATGTTTCCTTAACACTTTGTCAAGGTTTTACCACGTAAATCCTAAGTTATTACTTGTGTGTTTGTATTCAGTTTTCCTGTCAGTTATATTGCTTTCTTGGTTAGTTTATGACTGTAAATGCCTTCTTTCTTGATACTAACACATCAAACCACATTGATGAACAAAGGAAAATACTGAGCTCGACAGAAGATGTAATTCATTTCAATATCAGAAATATGGGTTCTTGCGAGTGAATGTGGATGTGTGTCTCAACTCCTTTTACTCATTGCCTCCACATCGCAATGAAATTACGTTGCGTGGGGTCCCAACCCTTAACAAAGTTCCAAGACTCTCTTCTCTGCAATGTCTGTGATTTTGACTCCGTCTCCTTTGCGGATGAAGACTTGAGCAATGACCTTCCTGACTGACTTTACCAATGTGTTTATATTTATCCACCATTGAATTTACTTGACTGACTTTACCCGTTGAATTCCCTTAGAGAGAAATTCCCTCGTAGTAGATTTTGACCAGAAACTTGCATCAATGCATGTACATGTGACAAGACAGGTTCCTCGTTAATGCCCTCAAGAAAATAACCCTGTTGCAACTTCTTAAATACACCTTGGCTATGGATGTAAAGCCGGCCAAATGCCAAACGCCATTGAGATGAGAGTACCCAAAAAAAGCTCGAGAAGAGAAAGTTGTGAGACATTGAAGCAAATATGGAGATGTCAAAATTTTTTGACTAAGTCATTTTGTATTCCAACCTCGACTCCATCTAGGGATAGTATCTCCTTGTGACATAGTAAGAACAATAAACCATGTGCCTTGATATTATCCATTCATATACTTCATAAATCTTTCCTCTTACCTAGAAACCCTGTTCTGAAATAAACTTTACACGAACTGGTGACATAGTAAGAACAATAAACCATGTGCCTTGATATTATCCATTCATATACTTCATAAATCTTTCCTCTTACCTAGAAACTCTGTTTTGAAATAAACTTTACACCAACTGGAATTGAAATAGGAAAATAGTCTACTGTTAAGCTGAAAACAACTAAAATTAAATGTTCCAACACTGGGCTTATCTATGTACAAAACCTTCTCTAATCAACAACAATTCCATTAATCAAGTAATATGGAATTTCCAATGAAGCCATGCAAGAAACTAGCTTACTAAGGGCGTTCTTGCACACTTGTGCCCCTTAGGATGAACATCAACATAACAAACTACACCTCAAAACAAAATTTGAACCCACGATGAAGCTGTAATTGATGGTGTTAAAATGATACTATATTTGCACCGATGAAACCTTGTAAATAGGCTGCTACTGGATTGTGAGAATGGTGAGGAAGAATGCTTTCATGATCATTAAATGCCTCTGCTTCTGGTTCAGGATAGGTGAGCTGCCTTTAGGTAAACCTTGACCTCATTACTTTGAGAAAAGAAAATTATTTACCATCACCTAACAACAATTTTTTACTCTTAGAGATATGTCTATATAATTTAGTGTTCAAACTTTGAAACATATAATATGAGAAAAGTTTGACCTCATGTGAAAAATTTGGAGTCTTTTCTATTCGCTCTTCCTTTATTAAAGCCTAAGAAATAATAGGAGTTGCCACAAAATTTGTATTCACTGCCCATATGTCTATAAAATTATTTTGGAAGCTGGTAATGGAATTTATGGATTTGGGAGGCAAATTGTTAACCCAACCTTTGCAATTTCCTTCTAATTAATCATAAAACATCCTCTTATACACATCCTCGTATTCAATCATGAGGCAATCAACAAAATGTTGAAAATTTGAAAGGTGTTTTTTGCTTTGCTATAATCATATCCACTGAAGCGTGGGAACATCTCAAAACATTCTTAATCTTTAGGAAAATGGTTAAGGAAACCAGGAATGTCTTTGAAATCCAAAGGAACACACCTTTAACTAATCACAACAACAATTGTGTTCGCCATTTAAACACTGGAGTTTCCAGTGGGTTTTTAGACCATGGAGCTACTAAGTGAATGATATGCAACCAATATCCAATTGCTAATCCTTGTTCACCATTAAGAAGTAGAACTATCCTTTGTTGTACACCCATGAAAATATATCTTTGTGTCTCCATTCCCCGGCAATGACGCCAAATGTCGTAACTTTTTGTAGATAGTTCCCAACTTCCAGGAACTATGACAAGGTAAAAAAAAACCTACTTTAGAACCAAGCTGGCCCTTGAACTAAAAGGGGCACTTTTAATGAACTAAATAGCTTTCTACTGTCACACAATGGCTAGATTTAGATGATAGAAGTATGGTGGACTAGATTGATAATAAGAATGATAGGGAGTTGGGATAAAACAATAAAAATATCTTATAGTCAGAGGAGAGTCCGTTGGGCATGGAGTCCTGAAAGATAAAATACAAAATTGATAAAGCACAAAATTGTTAAGTGAAAGATGAAGGAATATAAAAAGAGAAATAACAAACTCATACATTCATTGAATATCTTTGATTTTTTATTGTAGAAAATGAATCAAAATGACATTCTAATGGTTAAACAAAGAGACACAATTTAGTCATATGTAATCAGTGCAACAATCAATAAATGCAAAGTGGTAAAAAATAACCTGTTCCTATAATCTTCAGTGCAACAATCAATAAATGCAAAGTGGTAAAAAATAACCTGTTCATACTATAATCTTAGTTTTAAACATAACTTTGATGGAAGAATTGAGGGAAGCTGATCCTCAATTTAACTTCAATGGTGTTCTATATAACTTAAAATTACTATACAACTGAAACAGAAAGAAAAGATACGAATTTTAAAAGAAATATCAACACATAAAATAGTGAAGAAAATTAAGCTCTATTTATTCTAGGTCACGAATCTAAGAGAAACCTTACGGATTTGAGAAATTTACAAGATATAGAGGCCCATTGAGTTGACAAAAGGCACAACCCTCAAGCTTCGAACCTGGTCTCCGACCCAAAAATCCCCATTACAATGAAGTTCTAAATGCAATTTTATAATCCTCCAATACTAATTCGGTTACCAAGAAAAAATTATTTGTTTGCAAAAAATGGATAACTAAAAATAAGGATCAATTGAGAGGAATCAACATGTCAATTACCGACTGTTATTTTTACGCCTGCAAGCATTACGTATCCATACAAGACTTTAAATTTATGTCTCTTACCAATCTCCTCTCTCAACATAGTAAGGAGCATATCAATATTCTATCTGTGGCTAGTTCAAGCATGATCCAATTCCAGACATGATCTGTTGTTGCATTAAGAATAACAACGAGTACCGAAGGAGATCAACAAATGAAATTCTTCGTTTGTGGTACAAGCCCACTAGTGGAACTGTTATTTTGCGAGGACTGAAATGGAGACCATGAAAATCCACTATAATCTTTGTAGCCCTGGTTACTTTGTCAAAATTATAACAACGAGTACCGAAGGAGATCAACAAATGAAATTCTTCGTTTGTGGTACAAGCCCACTAGTGGAACTGTTATTTTGCGAGGACTGAAATGGAGACCATGAAAATCCACTAATCTTTGTAGCCCTGGTTACTTTATCAAAATTATAAAAACATGCTCCACTATTTCAGCTGTAGTCAAATTTCTTTTTTTAGCTCCATCTTTCCTGTATAGCAAAACTAGCCGTTTCACAACCAAGTTGACTACATGCACACAGTAGTGTGCCATTTTTCACATGGAATTAAGACTGTTTCTATGATTAATCTATCTCCAAAATTGAATAAAATCAGAAATCTGTATCCTCCTTGCAAATGTGAGCAAATTCTTGAGATGGCATCCTCACAATGGCATGGTACTATGACTCTGAAATTCCTAGATGCTCGCTGTCAATCTCCATTTACTTCATTTCGAAGTGGGAAATCTTGTCCTGGTTGAGCTTCGAACATGAAGGTAATGATGTCACCTCCATCATCGGCCTTGATGGTGATGATGTCTTCATTTCCGATGCACTTACCATCTTCGCCACGTTATTTAGGATCATCCCCATGTACAATCTTCGGTCACATCCATAGTGCTTGAAGTGTTCATATCTAAGCAACATGGAAACGAGGTAAATGTGGCTCAAGTCCATGGCCTGCAGGGAGAAGCTCATGGCCGAACAATTGAAGTTGGAATTGGTGAAGAGGTCCTTGATGGAATCGAGCAAGATGGACTTGAGCACCTTCTTTAGAAGACACCCCTGCAAAAAGATTGGTTCCAACATTGTTACAGTGATTTTTTTTTGCGGAGAAGAGGACTGTTTCCCTTGTTGAACGGAGGAAAAGACAAAGCTCGAGAGATATAATTCATTTTCAAAGTATAAATATCGGTTGCAAGCGAGTGTGGAGGTGTGTTTATAGACGGGAATGGTGGGAACAAAAGCATGTTTTCCATTAGCTCCTTTTACTTATCTCCTCCACATTGTAGTGGGAGTACGTTTCTTGGTGTCCACCCGCTTGACAAAGCTCCAGGCCTATCTTCTCTACAATGTATGTGATTATGATTCCATCTCCATCACAATGAAACTTGAACAATGACTTGCTTAACTGATTTTACCATTGCGTTTTTATTTATTGACACCCTGAGCTGGTATTCACGGTGGTTTTCTGGAGCTTTTGAAAGTAGTTGCTGCATGGGGCCCATATGTTTTTTTGATGGGCCACATCATGAAACTGGTATCCACCAAAGGGAAAAAATTGAACTTCTTCTTTTCTTTAAAGCTCAAAATCATTATGGGAATTTTGAGGTTAATAATGGTCTCACAAAAACAAAATTTACTAACAAAATTAATTTTAAGAGAATTAATAAGATTCAAGATGATGATGTCATTTTTAGGGGTAAATATTTTGGAGGGAAAAGAAGAAAACTACTTTTCATTTTTTTTCGTTGATCTCTTTATAGATTTACTCAAATTTCAAGTGTAGAACCCTGTTGGATGCGGAATTAAATTCCAAATTTAACAAGTATCCACTTTTCATACTTACAATTAGACCTACATTTTTTTTTTGAAAATATATGAAAAAAACATGTGAATATGTTTTTTTTCATGTATTTTCATTTTTTTCGATGTGGATCTACTCGCAAGTATGCAAAGTGGGTACTCGTTGGATGTGGAATTTAATTTTTTAATCAATGAGTATTTACACTTGAAATTTGAGTAAACATATAAGGAGATAATCTAAAAATAAAATAAAAAAGTAATTTCTTCTATTTTTCTTTAAAAATTCATTAATCTTATTTTATTATTTTTCTCAGGAGACCCATTTTAGACCTCAAAATTCCCCTGATGGGTCGGGGTGGTGAGGAAGGGGGAGAGGGGAGCACGTGGTGCTCCTCCGCCATTGATTTGGATCTTTTGTCCAATGTTGTTTAAAAATTACATGCTTTTTAACATGCGCCAATCAATTTGTCAATTATGTCGAGGGAAGATGTTCTTATCATGTACATATTGAATGCCCCTGAAGCGAAATTCCCAGGGAGTATATTTTGACAAAAATCCTACAACAATTCATGTACAGGGGATAAGACAAGTTCCTTGTTAATGGCTTCAACATAAGAACCCTCTATCAACTTCTTAAATACACCTTGGCTATGGATGTAAAGTAAACATTTTTTTTCTTGGCCAAAAGCCAAATTCTAAGGAGATGGGAGCACCTAAATAAAGCTCGAGAAGATGAAGAAGTTGACAGACATTTAAGCAATTATAGAGAAGTAAAAAATTTTTCGCTGAGTCATTTTGTGCTACAACACATGAAACATGTTGTTCTATAATGATCAAGATTCAAGAGCTCAACGCTAACCTCAAGCATAATCATTCTCGCTCCTTTGCCTTGGTAGAACACCCTAATAAAAGAGAACACTACATTTGTATCAAAAACACCAATAGCCTAACTAGAATTGATCACTATCACCACAGAAAACTCACAGAGACAGTTAAAAGCGAAAAACACCCTACTATCCTTATCAAATATAAAAGTGAAAGATTAATAAAAATTAGATTCCTACATCAAAATATGTCTCTAACTAAACTTCCTCTCTTTTAATTATTTTATTTATATTTTCTTCTCATTTATTTCTTCCTTTTTATTTAATAATTTTGTTATTCCAATATTATTTTATTTCTTTAACATCATTATTATTATTATTATTATTTCATCCTTTAATATTAATAATTCTCATTATTAAGTAGTTCCTTTTTCACTATCATCCTTATTAATATTAACTTCTCTTTTGGGAGTAGGAGTGACCATCTCTTCTAATGATTTAAATAATGATATCCTCACCATAATATATTAGGATTTTATTTTTTTATTCTATCCTTATCTATCTATATCATTATTATATTTAATATTAATATATTAATATTAAAACTCTATTATTTTTGATTAATATAATATTTTTGTCAAGTACAACATTTTTTTAATTATATATTATTAGTCTTATATATTCATATGTTTTTTAAATTGGTTTTAGGTTTTTCACTTTTGCTTCTTATATTTTAATTAAGTTATTTTATTTATTTATTTTTGATATATTAGATTCTCACTGTTCTTTATCTTATAGAAGATTTGTTTTTTTGAAGTTTGATAGTTTGCATTATGTCAAATATGAATTACATAGACCAAACATTTTCCGCTAATAGTTTGTGAGCAAGAAAACTAGACCTTTAACATAAGTTTAGAGTCTAGAGGTTCCTAAGACCTTGTCTAATTAGAGCCTCTTGTAAATAAAAACTTATAAAACTAGGCTGGTTGTGCCATACCTTGACATACATCGAAATGAGAAGGAAAAAAAGATTGCAACCTCTGCAAGCAAAGAACCAATGAGTCATTACAACTATTGGGCAGAATCTCTAGGCATCCGCGCTGACTAGTCACTATCCTCATCCGGGGAGAAGGAGATGTTGGTTGATCTTCTAGATAGAATAGTTGAATTGTGCTTTATACCATCAATTTTTCCCTCTAGCTCTGCTTGTAGAAATTCTCACCGTAGATTAAACTGATTATGCAATGAACTAAAGCAAAATACTTAATCTACTTCTACAATCAAACTTGCAGAAGCTTAATCGATTTTGAGCAAGATCAAATAAAACACATATAACAAAGAAGAAGATTCAATCACACACGAAACATGGAAGAATACTCTGGGGAAAGCCTCAAATAAAAACCCCGCTATCTGTATTATCATAAAAGTGGAAATATCTCAGGATTACACAAAGCTTTAACTCACAAGGTATCCAGTTCTCAGTACAATCCCTCACTACTGCTCATAGACAATATAAACAACACATATGCCTTCCTTCAGTCCTCCAAGCCTCCTATTTCCTTGTGCAGTTTCTCCTGGGTCCTCCAGCTACCACCTGTGTAAATAATCCCTCACACACTGCTCTGACCTCTGAAATAACTGTGCAATCCCGAAGGAATGGATTCCTTCTACATGGATGAGTTTCCTTTATAGGAAAATTCCTCCAACTGATAGTACATTGTCCCTTCCTTTAATCTCAACTGGGTCTTTCTCCGAACTAACATGCATGAGTTATTTATGAGAGAATATTCTGTTATCTGGAGAACACTAGTTGCATGCATGCATGCATTAACTGACTGAACTCACAATTAGTTCCACAAATTGTTTGGAACTAATTTAACTGGACTTAACTTAGTTAATTTAGCTAACTAATTACAACTCAAATACAACTCATCCTTTTCTCCTTAATTAAGGGATAACTTCCTCAATCAAATGGATAATTGTTGCATGTCTCCACAAAGACTTCATGTTTGATTTTCTCCAACTAATTAATTAATTATTTTTCAAAGAGCTGCTGAGACCAAATTCGAATTTTTAATTCTCAATTTTAATTCAGGGACTAATCAAAATTGGAATATATCCTGAAATGCTATTTATAGCAAAGCTATTTTTAGCATTTCTATTTTATCATTTCTTGTTGCTATTTTCCATACTGGTACTTGAAATGATATCTATAGCAATGCTATTTATAACATTTCTTGTTGCTATTTTCAACACTGCTAATACGATAGAATCCTCATGTACCTCTCTAAGCTGCTTGCAATATTCAAATGATGTTCAAACTTGTGTTAGCTCATCCCATGATCGATGAAGTGATGGGAGCACATCTAATGTGCCAAGTATATTGGGAGCCACAACCCCCTTTCATGTGAGTTAGCATAATATCAAGGTGGGGGGGAACACTCGCTCCTGGATACCATCCTTGGGAGACCTGAAAATGAACTATACTTGTTAGTTTAAAATATTGATAATGTAACCACCTATGTGATGGATTCAATAGAAGTTTCTCAAAAAATTGATTTAACTTTTGTTGTATTTTCTTTTGTTTATGCAAGCGAACTTTGATTGTCCTTTTGTCTTGCTAAATTTATTTTGGGATTTTGGTTCTTTGGCATTCATCCTTAAACCTTTTTTCTTTTCTTTTTTCACTTGGAATAAAAGCATGGGAAACCCCATAGTACTTCCCCACATTTTGTGGATGGTAAATTGGGTAAACCATGGGCCTTGATTACAGGGCCTTTCCCCAAGAGAATCGAAGAGAGTCGAACCCATGAACAAAAACAACTAGCAACAATATCAAAGAACACATATGGCTCTAGATCACTTGAACTAACCCTTGGGCTAAACTATTTTAGACATTGGTACTGTCAGCGGAAGAAAGTAAGCCTCCTTCTCATCCTGAAGGCAAGAGAGAGGTTGTTGGTACTATTCCAACCCTTGGTATAGACTCACTTAAGATATCAACAATTTACTCTATTATAGAGCATAAACATGTCAGCTCACAAGACTTGAACCTAGGTGGGAGGATAACAACTATTCCGCCCAACCACCCAAGCTAAACTCAATTAACTATAAAATTTTGGGCATTGGGTACTCCCATATAAGAAAGTCAACCTCCCTCTTATCCAAAAGGCAAGAGATAGGTTGATGGTACTAGGCCAACCCTCAGTATAGACTCACTTAAGAGCGCAAAAAAGTTACTCTATTCCAGAGCGTCAACATGTCAACTTACGAGACTTGAACATGTGTGAGGAGGATAAAAATTATTCTACCAGTTATGCAGAATCTACAATCGCAGACAAAAGTCTATTCCCTAGGCTTGGTGCAATGACCTAGAACAACAAAATGACAAGGAGACTAATGTTTTCCTTAAAGTAAATAGATAAAGGGATGAACTCTACCTAGAATCTGTTGTATGCTTCACTCCTTCCTTGGCTTGTATGTTCCAATCCTAGCTCTAATCCTTATAATTATAACCTAAACAATCAAATAACACAAGCGAACGATCTATAGAATCTATGAAACATTATCTAATCACTTTATTCAATATATCAACATGGTATTGAAATATACAAAACCATAACATCATATATATGAAAACAAAAAACTTTTGACATTAATAGAAATGGAGTGAGTTACAACCAAAAATAGGTGTTGATCTTGTAGAAGAGCTCCTCCAAGTTTACTTGTCACAAAGTGCACCTCTAATCAACCTAATGCATGGAATGATATCTCTCGCCTCAGAAACAGAAGGGAAAAATCACTCTCCAAAATCCAACCTCTTGCCTATGGATGACAATAAATATATAGATGAAGGAGGTAGTTCATGAATTCTTATCCTTTTACCAATATGGGCTTGAGATCCACTCTTGATGGGAGGATGAGCTCAAGTGATAAGGGATTAAAACTCCAAGGTAGGATAGGATAGAATTCGAGATTTTTATCTGAGGTAAATAATTACAACAGATCTTGGAAGCTTCAAGATTTTTTATTTTTTATTTTTTATTTTTTTATTTATTTTTTTTAAATTTTAAATTTTATTTATTTTTATTAATATATATATATTAAATTTTTTATTAATTAATTAATTTTTTCTTTTCTTTTTGAATTTCTAGAATCAACACACCCCTAACATTGAGCAACTTCCCGGTGATCAGCATAGGTGCAGAGTAGGGAAACCTGGTAGTCAACACTAGCCAGTGAGGGGCCAAGGTGCGTTGGTCCTTAAAATGAGTGAAACAAGGTGTTTTCAGGAAGAAACTCATGGATTAGGAAGAGTCATGCTTAGGGCTTTATGTAGGGAGGATGACAAAGTGTTCAAAGGACGTGAATGATCCTGTTTGCAGGCCTATTGACCAGATGTGACAAAATGGCCTATAACAGATTTCCCTCTAAAGTGCAAAGTAAGAAATGATAGATGATGACAGAAGTGCTTTACCCTATGATAAGTCAGGATCAAGAACAATTGATGAGATCATCATTTGCTACAATAAATTCACATCATGATATATTTGTTGAAGGAGGCATACCCATACTCAACACATAAGCTAACATGACATGTAAAATTATCAAAAGACATGTCCATAGATAAAAAATGGTGGACCCATGAATGGATGACTGTTTGTATGATCATAGCCATCATACATTGTGATCTTGTATTACTCCTGAAATCGTATCCCGGATGGATGAAACTAAATCTGGGGTCTTTTATCTCATTCACATGAACAACCAATGTATGAGTCTAACTATGTGAATCAATGAGTTGGATTCGAACATGGTAAACACCATCTGATTACCAGCCAATGATGTAAGCCGATAACAAATGTAAGAGAAACCACTGATGATGTTAATGGCTCTCAAGGTACTCTAGTATAATCCATATGGTGTGAATAAATCAGTTGATGCCGAACACCACACAAAATCTTTCAATCGAAGGCCAATGATGTAAACCTGTCACCAAGAGCAAGAAAACTTGCCGTTGATGTATGCAAGCGCTAAGGTAGTAAGGGGTGTTTCTAAGTTAACTTCCTGGATAATGAGCTGATTTCGAGAGGAAGCAACCCCATCACAAGAGGGCCTTGATGTATCCCTCATCAACGAAACAAAAAGGGTATAATGATTTGAGACAAAATGATCAGAATGATGTTGATATGGAATTAGATCAAGAAAGGCATACATGGAATGAAGGCTTAAAGAGTATTGTAGTAGGTATTGGCTGAGTGACTTCTCTTGAACACAACGACGACACTGAATGGAGTTGGAAGCATTGACCCAAAACCAAAAATGGAGGATTTAAAATGGTATGATAAACCAAAAGACAAGAATATTTCCCAACCCAACAACCACAAACATGAAGTGGAAATGTCATGTTCAAGAGCGACTCACTGCCATTAAAAAATGGAGTACCTTGTTTTCCCGATTTCCCCAACCATACTAGTCAATAACTCTTTATTTTTTAACAATATTGAGGAGGATAACATATTCTTGATCTGTAAGTTCATCCTTCGGATGAATTCCTCTGAAAATATTTAACGATCCCAAAGAAGGATTGGTTTGTTCCCTTCATGAATGACGAGTCCTTCACTGTTTGATGTTTTAACGAGTCCAAGTGATCTAAAATGGAGTAGATTAGTAATGTTGTGCTAATTCACCATCCAAAATAGAACCCAAGATGCTTATCATTTTCTTATCAAGTGCTTAAGGATTCAATATTTTTGCTTAATTAACTAATTCCCATGAGAGTTTCTTATGTAAATGTTAGAAACAATTTTAACATAAAACATATGTTGAACAACAGCAAAATAACAACAAATAACATCAAAATACAACACACAACACAAATATTTGATGAGGAGTTCACCCCTCCTAGGCTACGTCTCCTTGGTCCATCTTCCAATGCTTAGGCCTCCTTATTATGCTCAAAATTACAACAAAAATGTGTTTACAGTGCTCAAATGCCTTTGAAACCCGTTTCAATGAGTTCAAAATAGCCAAAACTGCTAGAATTGACTCTTTTTGCACCTAATTTGGATAATAACTGAAGAAGTTATGACTTGTCTTAGTTCTCTCACTATTCGTTCCACAAAATGCTCCAAAACCGACAGAAAACTACAAATTAGCCCCAAAATCCGCTAACTGGGCGACAATTCTGCCATGTGTATCCTGTCGGCTGCAGTGCAAACCACAATCAGTGAAGTTTAGCGGGCTGAAGGTCTTGTTAACACAACGAAACACTGCGATTGCGATATCAACGTACTCGACAGGAGTTTTCACTGGACTTTATAAACACTTCACGTCCGGGTACTTTATCACATTCCACAGTTTGGTGAAGAACCAATGACACTATTAAGCGAATTTGTTCTTCCTGTGACATGCGATTTATCACATCGCAACTTGGTAACTGCTGGGGCTGATTCTAACTTGTTCTCCCCTCGCCGATCTGCGATTGCGATATGCGATGGCCTTATCGCATCACAGCCTTGAACCTGCCGGGGCTGATTTGTAATGCCTTTCCAACTTTGGAATTGCAAATTGTGATATGCGGGGGCCAATGGCAGGCTGCCACTTGGCGCCTCCTCATTCACTAAAGGACTTGCCACATCAACCAATCCTACCATGTAGGCAACTCAAACTTGAACTTTGACTTGCTCTAACATCTCTATACGAGCTCAGATTTGAGTACCGTTCACACCGTTGGATTCAAAATGTAGAGCTCTTCGATATAAAGCTAATTTTCACAAGATTTTGACACTTTGATTTTTGAGCACCTGATCGCCAACGAAGGTATAACTCGACACATTTTTCATGTTTAGAGAGTTTTAAAAAGAGGCAAAAAAGAAAACTCCAGATGTTCCTTTTTGTAGATAGTCCCTTAGGTCTGGAAAGGTAGAAAATAATACCCAAGAGAACCTATCAGCCATGTTCGAATGAGGTATTCCTTTTTTGTAAGTAGTCTATCTCAGTTCGGAAAAGGGTTAAACTTATACTGAGTAGATGTATTTTCATTTACTTTAACGAGTTTGAAAAGAAAAGTGCTCGACAATATTTTCATATTTTGGGAGTCTAAAAAGAGCTGAAAGAGGACTCCAAGAGGTTCCTTTTTCATGAGTTTACGGATCCCGAAAAAGTGATAAAAGTGTGCTCTTGGATCAAAATAATATGTTAAAAACACGACAAAATCCATCAAACTATTGCCGACTTGCTCAGAACATCACAAAAGGATTAAAAATATTTTTTTCATGGTAAAAATGGGTTGTAACTAGGTCAAAACATTAAATACGAACAAAATAATGGAAGAAACAACCATAAATATTAAAAATGACTATTCATCTTTACCGTTTCACATTTAGCTTCAACAATGAGAGTTTTGAGTAGTTTTTGCCCTCGATCTTCTGCAGTTGATTGTGCTCAATTCGGTTGATCATTTCAAGCACTATCACTTCCAGGTAAGAGCTAAGACCTTTCTCTTTTAATTCATGGTCCCATTTTGTGTTTTCATGCAAGATTTAGGCATTTTTTAGGGCCCTAGAGTTTAAAGAACTCACCCTAGGACCAACGTAGGCCCAGATGGTCAAAAGGTGTGTTGCACCTAAGTGAGAATACACTGCAGGGGAGGGGTGCAACACACTATCTCTCCTCATGGGGGTTCTTTGGGAACAAATGTAAAATATGGTTACCAGTTTCTCTTATTTTTTTTTTGAATTTATTTGCATGGAAAGGATCCTAATGAGTCTCCTCTTGATGTTTCAGGTCTTAATTAACACAAAACGGCCTTTATCTAGAGAGAAAGAGAAAATGAAGAACAAGATTTAAGTGCAGCTAATGGTCCTTCTACTATACAGGCATTAAAAAACTATGGATTGTTGAAATTATTCAGGCTTGTTGGAATGAGGCAACAAATGGAATTAGTAGCGTATCTTGTTCATGCATGGGATATGCAAGCACAAGCATTCAAATTAGGGAAAATCTGCTCGAGATAACAGTAGAGGACATATATTTTCTGATAGGTTTATCCATGAGAGGTGCCCCCATATCTCTCCTAGGTGGGAGAAGGGGTGGAGAAACGCTGAAAGATTATATTTCCACTTACTATAGACCTCAATCCAAGCCAACTAGAGATGGAAATATTAACATAAAAGATGTAACCCATTTTCCTTTAAGAACGATATTATTCATCATTACCAGATTGACGAGTTGCTCAACACTTCATGTAGCTAGCAGATCATACATGCAGTATGGTGTGGTGTGTTTGGAGCCAACAGTCTTCAACTAGAGTGAGGGAGTATTGGTCAATATGAAAGAACAACTATTTAAAGCAAGAGAGGGAATGTTGAAGAACTTTGGCTATAATTCCATCTTGTTATATTTTTCTCTAGAGTGGGTTCCATTACTATAGTCTCAGCAGATTATGCTCGAGCCCATTTATTTGAGGGTTCCACGAATGAGCAGGTGGATAGATCATATGTCTCGACATGTAGGTCCTTCGGCGATCAATTTCTCACCAGCCTTCTTTGGATGGTTGCATAGACAGTTCATTATGACCAATTATTATCCATATGCATGGATGGATTTTTGTGATGACCTTAATATCATGCTTCCTAAGGGTGAGCGATGGGGTGTTACAGGTAATATATTTCGACCATTTGAATTTTTGAACGTTTTGTAATTTTTTGTGTGTTTTTGATGTTTCCGAGGCTAAAATATTGATTTAGTCATGCATATATTGGGCATGTGCGACAATAGGTGCTTTATATCTCTGTAATATAGAAGAACAATGATAGGCGGCAGTAGAACGAGTACATGTTGCTGCAGTAGGACGATATGCACTACAGGATATTAATGTAGCCGAGATCCTAATAGAGGTGGAGCACCACATGGATGGGTTGACACATGGGATAGATGAGACCATGATCGACCAGATTCCGATGTGACTTCAGCAACACACTATCGAAGTGCCTATATGTTATGTAACCAAATAAAAAAAGAGATAGATCAACAACTTCAAAATTAGTCTCTTCGAGGGGGGAAACCTCCTTTACATCACATAAATGAAAAATTATTGAATGATACAAATGACAAGACCTCCTTTCTATATATATGAGTCTAAGGGGTCACAATATAATCATAGGCTACATAACAATAATAATGTAAGGGCACAATAATAACAATAATGGGCTTCATAATAACAATATGGGGACTACATGGGCACAACGATAACAATAAGGGGGATGCATTAACAATAACAATAAGGGGCTACACTAGTAGTATAGGGACCTAACATGCCCCTCTCCTTTAAAAAAGTGTTGTTCTCAATGCTTTAGTAGTTATGCATGCTTATGTATAAAATTCTCATCCTCTCATGTGGAATCTTCAGCGGGTAAGTTCTTCCACTTGATGAGATAATCTGAAATTGATTGATTTTGTAGCTGTCAGGTCTTGTTTCCATGATGGCTTCAGGTTCCAATATTATTTTTCCTTCCTTGTCAAGTTCTGGCAATATTGTTTGAACTGGGAGCTTTTCACCTACAACCTTCTTTAAGCAAGAAACATGGAAAACTAGGTGCACTCGGGAAGATGCAGGAAGCTCCAATTTGTATGCCATAGTACCAATATTTTGCAACACCTTGTAAGGACCATAATACTTTGGTGATAATTTATTATCCTTTTTAGCTTGCATGAGGGACATTTGTTTGTATGATTGTAGCCGTAAAACTACCTAGTCTCCTACATCAAAACTTATTTTGCTGCGATGTTGATCTACCTGTTGTTTCATTTGATTCTGTGCCAAGGTGAGGTTATCCTTGAAGAGATGGAGAAATTGTTGTTGATGCTCAATGTGATCTTCCACTGCTTGAACCTTATAATTTTCTCTTAAATATGATGTGATGGATGGTGGTTGATATCCATAAAGTGCCATAAATGGGGTCATTTTTGCTGCAGTATGGAAGGAAGTGTTATACCACCATTCAACCAGAGGTAACCAATTGACCCATTGTGTTTGTTTATCAGATACAAATCAATGAAGATATACTTCCAAACATTTGTTCACCATCTCTATTTTCCCATACATTGAGGAAGATAAGATGAGCTATGAGCTAATTGAGTACCCATACAAGAAAATAATTCCGTCCAAAATTTTCCAGTGAAAATGGGATCTTTGTTGCTTACAATAATATTTGGGTTTCCATGTAGATTTTGAATTACTTCCATAAATGCAATAGCAACTATATTGACTTTAAATGGATGAGATAATGCAAAAAAATGTGCATACTTGGTAAGTCTATCAACTACCACCATGATGACACTTTTTCCTTTTGACTTGGGTAAACTTGTGATAAAATCCATTGAAACCTCCTCCCAACGTTGACTTTGAATGGATAAAGGCTGTAACAGACCTAGGGTCTTATTTGTCTCAACTTTATTTTGTTTGCAAACCAAAAATTCTCTCACAAACTTTTGAATATTACATTTAAGGCCCTCCCAAAAAAATTCCTTCTTAACTCTGTGGTAAGTTTTTAAAAAATCTTTATTTCCCTCCTAAGGGAGAGGTGCACAATTCCAAAATAATATTTTATTTGAGTTGGGAATTCTTACAAATATATAAGTGATATTTGTACTATAATGAATCATTTTTCCAGCTAATTGTATTAGATATATTAGGATCTTGCTGCAACTTTTGAATGAGCGTTTACACTTCTTCATCATTCTTCCATTCATTCCTTGCTTCGGTTATCCAATCTGGTTGGAAAATAGAAATAGCGCAAAGAATCCTTCCACATCTATATCCTTTCTTGAGAGTGCATCTGCAACAACATTTTGCTTCCTTTTTTGGTAGATGATTTCAAAGTCATAACCCAACATCTTTGTGACCCATTTTTGCTGCTCTTCTGAAGATAATCTTTGTTCCAAAAAGTATTTAAGACTATCATGATCTTTTTTTACCTTGAAGTGTCTTCCATTAGGTAAGGTTGCCATTTCTTTAGTGCATTTAGTATTTCCAACATTTCCTTCTCACAAATAGGTTTGTGTAAATAATTTCCTTTGATTGGACGATTTTCAAAAGAAATGGGTCTTCCTTCTTGCATTAAAACAACACCAATTCCATTTCCTGATGCATCACATTCCACAATAAAGGTTTTTGTGATGTCTGGCGTAGTTAAGACCAATGCTTGGCACATTTCCTCTTTAAGATGTTCAAAGGCCTTAGTTGCTTATGGAGTCCAAGAAAATGCATCTTTCTTCTGTAATGTTGTTAGAGGTGCTTTTATTCTCCCATACAAACTTGCGATAATGCCTTTTCAACTCGAGAAATCCTTGAATATTCTTTATGGTTGTGGGGATTTTCCATTCCTTAATGGATTTAATTTTGTTAAGGTCTACCTTAACACCGTCATGAGATAGAATATGACCCAGATATTCCACTTCCTGTACTTCAAAGAAACATTTGGAGGTTTTTGCATATAGTTGTTTCTCCTCCAATAGTTTGAGAACCTTATCAACATGTTGAACATGATCCTTCCAAGACTTGCTGTAGATTAGTATATCATCAAAAAATACTAACACAAATTTTCTAAGGAAGGGTTTGAAAATGGAATTCATCAAACCTTGAAATGTAGAAGGTACATTGGTAAGGCCAAAAGGCATGACCAAAAATTCATAATGACCCTCACGTGTTCTAAATGTTGTTTTCAGAATGTCTTCAATATTCATTGTAATTTGATGATATCACGAATGAAGATCCAACTTGGTGAAGTAAATTTCTCCATGTAATTCATCCAACAATTCATCAATGATGGGAATGGGAAATTTGTCTTTAATAGTGAGCTTTTTGAGCTCCCCATAATCCGGATACATGCACCATGATCCATCCTTCTTATGCACCAATACTACTGGAGCAGAGAAAGAACTTTGACTAGGTTGAATTATACAGACCTCTAGCATTTCTGCAACCATACATTCAATTTCAAGCTTTCAGGAATAGGGATATCTGTAAGGCCTGATGTTTGGAGGAAAAATTCCTGGAATGAAATGAATAGCATGATCATGATCATGAATAGGTGGGAGGAATTTGGGAGTCTCAAATGCCTTGGAATGATTATCCAAGGCTTTTTGGAGATCTAGAGAAATAGAAGGTTTCTATGTTTGAATCTCTAGTGAGAATAATTATGCAATTATGCCTCATTTTTATTTCTTTAGAAGCTTTTTCATTCCATTAGAGTTGATCATATTTCCTGGTTTCCCTACAATACCCCTTAAGACAACTTCCTTTCCTTCCCAATTTTTTTTTAAGAAAAGTTCTTGACAATTAAAATCTATTGTACCCAAAGATTGTAACCATTAGACTCCTAATACAACATCAACACCACCTATTCAAATGGAAATAATTGGACTATTCAATACATATTCCCCCATGGTTAGCTTGATATTATGACACTTTCCAAAGAAATTTATAGTTCCTCCATTTGAAACCATCACTTGACACTCTGGTGCTAGATAGAGGAAGCAATTCAATTCCTTGGCTATCTTACAATGAATAAAATTATGGGTACTACCCTAATCAATCAACATTATTAACTTTTTCTTCTTGATATGCCCTTCTATCTTGAGAGTTTTAGGAGTGGTAATTCCTGCTAATGCATTACAAGATATGGTAGGATTCATTTCTTCCTTCTCTAGGGTTGGTTCCTAGTGTATATCCTCTTCTTTGAAATTTCTTGTTCCTTTTCTTCCTCCTCTTCACAATCTATGTGTTAACACCTAATCATCAGGATTGGGTGAATATAATGTAAATAAATAATAAGTAATATGAACAGTCACGGGAGATGAAGTGAACAATCTATTCCTCATGTATATAATAAAGACCAACCTGAAGGAATATGATATATGAATTAAATTTGCTTTGAGGAGTTACTGCCTGGCCTGACATGGTATCAGAGCCAGCTCCCAAAATAGTTGTAACTCCCTTCTACCTACTGCGCTCTCTGTCCACTGCCCTTGTGCGCTCTGTCTGCCATAAGTGATTCTGACCCATTTTGCGCCCACTGCATAATTATATTGCTGCATAATTGTTCTGTGCCCATTGCATAATTATATTGCCGCATAATTATTCTGCGCCCACTGCATAATTGTATTATGAGTGGACTGAAGGCCATCTCTACCATGTGTCAGGATGGAGTGCTGAACCGTTGCTCATTCCACGTTGCTGGAGATATGCTCATTCCAAGTTATTGCGTTGAGAGCATTACTACTGCTGCGTTGAGAGCATCACTGCGTTGAGTGCATGAATCGTCTCCATGACCAAGTTTATTGCATGAAATGCTGCTGGTGCGTGAATCAAAGCCTCTAAAGATCAATCTGCAAGAAAGAGTGTTGATGTGGAAGAGCTGGTATATACGTTGAAGTTTTTGGCTATATGTTGGTATACAAGCATTGTTTTCTAGACCCGCTTTGTTCATGCGTTGAATGTACAAGCATTGTTTTCTAGACCAGCTTTGCTCATCGTGAAACATTTATACCATTTAATTACTTTTGTCAACCTAAGAATGACACTACGAGGGAGAGAACTGCACTAGTTTATGAAGTGCAAGTGTTGAAGTTAAATGCCATGTGTTGAATGTACATGGTATCTTGAACGCTGTTTTGGTACGCTGCTTATACATGGTATCTTGAACTGTTTTGGTACGCTCCCTATACATGGTATCTTGAACTGTTTTGGTACCCAGCCTATACATGGTATCTTGAACTGTTTTGGTATGCTGTCCTATGATGTGTATGTGAGTTGAGCCCTGGTTTTGTGCATGTTTTAAAATCGCCGCTGTGTGTTAAATTTTTTTGAAGTGCTGCATTGGGTGATCAATGTAAAAAGAAACCGATATATATTTTGAATAGTGCGTATTACCAAAAAAGGCCGATATATATGTCTTGGGTATTGACATTTGCTGTCAAGTTGAGTTCGTTATCCAATCATATCAGAACTATATTTTTTTCCCATTAAGAGTAAAAGTTTTGCAACAGAAGTTTTTTTGTTACAGTATGTATTCAATCATATCTATCATGGGAATAGTTCTCATTGGCAAAGAGAACTATCCTGAGTGGTCCCGGATGATAAAACACACACTCATTTTCAATGAGTTGTGGAAAGGAGTGTGTGTTGGAGATGGAGACAAAGAGCCATAACAACCTACCTCAGACAAAGAGCTTGTCATTTGGGAAAACAAGAACAACAAAGCTTATGCATTAATCACAACATCTGTAAATGAAGAGGCGAGTCACCATATTTCACCATTTTCAACTGATTTTGAAGCCTTACAAAAGCTGAAAGAACTCTATGACTCACATTCTGCACTTGAAGTTGTTCAACTCATGATCAAACTCTTCACTCTTGAACTGCAAAATAATGATCCTCTTGCTCTTGCATCTGAAGTAAAGTCTATAATGCATGATATCAAATCCACTAAGGTTGAATTGGATATTCCTCTTATCACTTT
>APFE030380972.1:0-12988 GCA_000404065.3 Pinus taeda | reverse complement strand
GTATATCTTGTGGTATATGTAGATGATCTTTTAATGATAGGGAACAATGAAAGCTACATTGCATCCATAAAGAAGGATTTGGGGAAAAGTTTTGGAATGACTGATTTGGGCTATGTTCATTACTATCTTGGCATTGAAGTAACCCAACATCCAAAGTCCATATTTCTTTCTCAAAAGAAATACATTGGAGATTTGTTGAACAAGTTTGGCATGATAGAGTGCAATCCTCTTACTACTCCAATGGAACAAAACTTAAAGCTCACATCTATTGAAGGAAAGGAATTTGAGGATGCAACAAAGTATAGACAGCTTGTAGGAAGTCTCATCTACCTCACTACTACCAGACCAAACATTTCATTGGTTGTTGGAATCCTCTCCAGGTTTATGCAAAAGCCTTGTGAGGGACATTGGTCTGCTGCAAAAAGAGTTCTAAGTACTTGAAGGGAACTCAAGACCTTGGAATCAAGTATACACAGGTGGACGACTTCAGCTTGATTGGATACTCTGATTCAGACTTCGATGGAGACAAAGAAACTGGAGTATCTACTTCAGGATATGCTATGAGTTTTGGATCAGGAGCTGTCTCTTGGAGATCACGCAAACAATCAGTTCCAACAGATTCCACAACAGAAGAAGAATACGTGGCAGCAGCTGAAGCAACGAAAGAAATTGTGTGGCTCAGAAAAATTCTTGAAGATTTGCAGGTAAAACAAGTACAATAAACTCCACTCATGATTGACAATACCTCTGCAATAAAGTTGGCCAAGAACCCAAAGTTCCATGATCGAACGAAGCACATCAATACCAAATATCATCTATTTCAACATCATGTTGAGGCCAAAACAATACATCTCCGTGATTGTTCCACTAATGAGCAAAATTACCGACATCTTCACCAAAGCACTTGGAAGAGAAAAGGTTGAACGATTCAAAATGATGCTTGGACTCACCAACATCCCTTCAGATTAAGGGGGGGGAATGTTGACACCTAATCATTAGGATTGGGTGAATATAATGTAAATAAATAATAAGTAATATGAACAGTCATCGGGAGATGAAGTGAACAGTCTCTCCCTCATGTATATAATAAAGACCAACCTGAAGGAATATGATATACAAATCAATTTTGCTTTGAGGAGTTACGGCCTGGCCTGACACTATGTAAAATAATATCTTCTCAACACACTTATGACCTTTAGTGTATTTTCTATCACAACTGAAAAAAATCCCTTTTGCTCTTTTTTCTTCCAATTGTTGTGGTGTTAATCTAGTAGGCCGTGGAAGGAAAGGAGCAACAACATTTCCATCTTTTTAGTTGTGAGTTGTAGATTTCCTTGTTTCCATAATTTTGCTTTCAACTTTTCTTGCCACCCTGAATGCCTTCTCCAATGAATCACGTTCCCAAAGGCGAACCTCATGTTGGAGGTTATCCTTTAAAGTCCCTATGAAGACATCAATCCTATGTTCCTCTGAAATATCATTTACTCTTATATATAATTTTTGGAAGTATTCAATGTGCTTCGCCATTGAACCCTTTTGTTTGATATTTATCAATTGGCTAAAGAAGGTGTTGCTCTTTGTATCCTCATAATGTGTTATAATTTCCTCCATAAAAATTGACCAAGTGACAAGTGGTTTACGAGAACAAAGCCATCAATACCATAAAAACTGATTGGATTCTAAATATAAAGATGCAATGCATATCTTTTGTGTGTGTTGCACATTATGGAGATTAAAATATTGCTCCATCTATAGTATCCATGTTACCAGATCCTTGCCATCAAACTTCCTCATATCGATCTTTGGAATATGGTGGGTCTTCAATCCAATGTTAGAGTGTATGAAATCATGATTAACATTTCTTTTGTTCTCATCATGAGTTTCATCTAATATATTTTCGCCATTAGGTTTCCAAACCTTATTTCAAACCTTCCTTATTTGCTTTTAAACCATCCTTCAAACCTTCCATGTCTGCTTTTAATCCATCCTTCAAACCTTCCATGTATGATTTTAAACCATTCTTCAAACCATCCATATTAGCTTCTATTTAATTTTTGGTTACTCTTTGCGAGAGAATTTTTTTTTTCACTTGGTCTCGTATTTTTGATATATCATGTTGCATTTCTTCCTCTTCTTCATGTGTCATAGAAGAGATTTCTGGTTGCTTTCTAGGTGTGTCCATTTTTTTTTTAAGGAATTTTGAAATCAAACAATGATATCTATGCTTCACTATGCCTCTTGAATTATTTCAAACCGATTTTTCAAACAATAGTTATTCAAAATTTGAAAAATACACACCTTTTTCTTGTTTTTAGGAGCTATATATTGGAGATGTTTTATCTCTGTAATTGAGAATCTCCAAGATCTGAAATTTCATATTATATTAGCCCTCTGAGTATTCTTTCCAACCCAACAAGTCAGACCAATATTTGATTCTTCAAGGAAGAGTTATTCCCAATCTCCCACGATGACGTGATTATAGACTAGTCCAATAGAGTGAACTTGTATGGAGTGACACGTGTCACTATTTCGACCTTCATACTTGAAAATGATACCCAAAGAACTAAATTCCATCCTCTATATGTCACTTTTTGCAAAAAATCAAATACGATGCTCAGATAGAAATTTATGGCAATCTTCCCTAGGTCACCTGTTTGAGATGGAATTATGGAGGCTACAAATACCCTAACTTCTTCGGATCATATCCTCAAAAATATAGCGATACAAGATCTCAAATTTGTACACGAATTTCAACAAGATTTCAGCTCCACATGGTTGAAATTTCAGCTTCTGAAGCTTCGCAAAAGAAAATTTACAACGAAAATTCCATGATGTCGTTTTTGAAGCAGTGAAACCCTGGAATCCAAAGCTCCGATACCAAATGTTAGGTAACCAAATAAAAAAAGATATAGATCACGACTTCAAAATTAGACTTTTAAAGGGGTAAACCTCATTTACATCACATAAATGAAAAATTATTGAATGATACAAATGAAAATACCTCCATTCTATATATAGGAGCCGAAGGGGTCACAATATAATCAACGCCCACATAACAATAATAATGTAAGGGCACAACAATAAAAATAGTGGGCTTCTATGGGGCACAATAAAAACAATATGGGGACTACATGGGCACAACAATAAAAAAAATGGAGCTACATTAACAATAACAATAAGGGGCTACACTAGTAGTATAGGTACCTAACACTAGCTGTAATGGTCGACTACTGCGCAAGATAACTCGTGCAGTGGCATGTTATCATTAGCACTTTGAATAATCTACTTAGATATTTGCGTGTAGTTTTTTTATCTGGGCCATGTGGCCATATGTGTCTCAGGATTTTATATCTATATCTATATCTATATCTATATATATATATATATATATAATATATATATATATATATATATAATATATATCTATTATATATATAATTATATTATATATATATATATATATATATATATATATATATTATATAGTGTTTCCGTGTTCCTATTATGCTTTCAATAGATGTGATGTGTATTGAAACTTATTTACATTCGTTGCAACTGCTATCTAAAACATGATTAGCAAGCACATCTGTCAATGTTTTTATATTTCTAGAAATATGTTCATATTGTATGAAATCAAAATGTCTTTCTAGAAGGTGAACCTTAATATTATGCAAACCGAATAAACATTAGCGAGTTGTAGTACCACAAGATGTGAGTAAAGTCTTGAACGAAAAATACCATGTGAAGTAACATCAAACAATAGCTCGACCACTGCACTATACTCAATGATGTTGTTGGTAGAGCGACCAATACAAATCCCTTGTAGACTCACTAACTCACCATTTGGAGCAAAAATAACCGACGCTGCTGAGGATAGGTTCTGGGTACTATGACTAGCACCATCAACATAACCAAAATACGGCTCAAGGGATGCCAACATATGAAAAACAAATGTAAAAGGGATAAACAAAAACTATAGGAAACTCTGAAGAAACACACTCAACACACCTATACACAATATGTACACAATGTTACTATGCATGAGATCAAGCACAATATTTCTTTAGGTACAACCCATTTCTAGGCTGTGATAGTGGAATTCCATCAAAATTGACTAACTTATATGCCCATTTTGCAAGAACACACTTGACAATATATTGACCTGACCACATAGGTTGGAACTTTCCTGATGCTAACTTATCATATTCTTGGTCATATAAAAGAACAAGGTCTCCTTCCAAGAAGACACGAGTTGAATTGACACTTTTGTCATATTTTGCTTTCATACGTCTTTTATGAGCTTCATTAGCTATAACGACATCACGCCATGTCTCATATTATCGGGTCAGATGTAAAATACGTTCCTCTTCTACAAAAGTTGAAGGAATAAGTTCTACAACCAGTTTCAGTGACATAATCACACATTCGATTGGAAGAATTGCTTCTAGACCATAAACCAACTGAAAGGGTGTAAATATGGTAGCAGTCCTTACTGAGGTTTGATATGCCCACAAGGTAGCATAAAGAAGAAAATGATACTATGATTTATGGACCCCTACCATATGTTGAAGCATAGTTTTGAGAACTTTATTGATAGCCTCAACTTGTCCATTAGTCTGAGGATAGTAGGGAGCGAAACTTTCATGTGAAAGTCCTAGCTTAACAGTGAGTTCAGACATCATATGATTCCAGAAATGCTTTCCATGATCCGTAACTATGGCTTGTGGAACACCAGACCGTTTGATAATGTGATTGAAAAAGAAATATGTAGCTGTTTCGCTAGTGTTGTTAAATGTAGGCATCACCTCGACCCATTTAGTAAAATAATCTATTACGACAGTGATATAACCATGCCCCCCGACTGAGTGAGGGTTACATGTCATGAATTCAATACCCTATTTTGAAAAAGGTCCGATGGTGATAACATGATGCAATGGAGTAGGAGGATCATGAGTATTACAATCATAAATTTGGTATGCATGACACTTCTGGACAAGGAGAATACAATATCGAAAAATGGTGGTGTTGTAGCGGCTACAACCACCCTCCAAAATTTTTCCTTAGCTTCGTTTTGGAGCCTCTATACCAACCATCCTAGAAACATGTATTGCACTTTCAAGTACATAGGTTTAATTGGTTTTTGAATAGCTCTCCAACTTGTGCATGTTAGTTTGCTTCACTCCCCTCACAGGCTGCCATTCCAGACTTGGGCTAGTTTCTAGTTGAGACACTCCCCCAGAAAATTGCGTAATTCTGGAGGGGAACCAACATTCCATCCAGAAATTGCACAAATCATCTAGGAAGTGTGATGGGCTCCAAAATTGCACAAAACAGTTAGACATGATTCCTTGCAAAAACTGCGCAATCTGGCCCAAGACTGTAGCTTAGCCCAAAATTTGCGCAATTCTGGGAAGTAGTCACCTGCTCCTCCCAAAAATTGCGTAATCCCTCTCGGAAAACCAGCCCTGCTCCTCCCAAAAATTGTGCAAACCCTTCTCTCAGTCGAGTAGGCTGTTTCATGTGCCTTCAGGTTGACTAGTTCCCTCTAGGACCGAGCAAAACTGATTTGCATGCATGGGATGCTCTTCCCAAAATAGAAAAAGGAAGCATGCAAAAGGCATCCCTAGATCTAGGAACCTATTCTTAACTGCTAGAGGTTACATGCAAAGATCATTTTAAAAACCTCTCACCAAGTGTTGCTTTTTCCTAGATTTATGGTCCTAGATTTGTGGCATGCGTATCATAACCTCGATCTTATCAAAACTTATGAACCGGATGCTGCATAGCTCATTCCTCACATCGATCTTGCATCTCTAACATCCCACATTGCATCCAGGGGTCTTTGACACTTTCAACTTAATTGTTTTAGGGTAAGTTTGCTTTTCATGTCTTGCGCCGTGTTTTTGTCGCTTTTTGTGTTTCACTTTGTGTGAGTGATATCTTCTTGATTTCAGTGAGTACTTTCTGTCATTTTGATGTATGTTAGCTTGTAGAAGCACCGTTTCAGTTTTCGTTCGCATATTACTACTGTTGCATGCATGACACTGTTTTGCACCGATTGTCGCCGTTGCAGTGACTCACTTCACACACATGTATGCTTTGTTGTTTCTGAATCCTACACTTACTATTTGCATGCATGATCATTCACTCTTGTTTACACTTAGTTTCACCATGCATTCAAACTTCTCATGCTTTTAGTCGCCTATCGGCGGGTTTGGGATGCCTTGGCCCGGACCTTGCCTTGCCCAGATAGCATTGTGAATTTCTGAAAGTGATGGCTCTGCCTTCCCTCCATAGATTGTGCATGTCTGGACAAGCACTGACCTCTAGGCTTGCATTGCGCAATTCTGAGAGGCAGTGCCTTGCTGGCACCAGAAACTGCGCAACGCAGTTTGCTAGTTTGCATGTCATTGTTGATTGAAATTGCGCATTGCACATTTTCAGTCCTCAGTAGGATAGGCTAGACTGTGCATTTCGCAGTTCCAGTAGCCAGTTAGCCTCCTGATAGCCCAGAATGTGGCTTACGTAGTTTTGGCAGTCAGTCTCCCAGCCTCCCGGTGGAAATTGCGCAATCTTCATAGATAGTCTCACATGTATGTTGCAGGTCAACCCTCTAGTTTGTTTTGGTTTTCGATTGACAGATTGCTTTTCATGAGTGTTGCTATGTCTCCAGGTATCACAAGTGTTCTTCTACCTCTCAGCAACATAGGTACAATGGCTTCCAGGAGAGAAGAGTCGAAGACATAGTTTAGAGCACAACTGGGGATGCAATTGATCAAGTGTCTATGGACTTGCCTATCTATGAAGACATCAAGTTGTTCATGGACAAGGATATCAAGATGAAATTGCAATGAAATCACAATGATAAGCACCATCAGCAGCAGAAGGTATCACACCTACATGCGACAAACGCAAGAGGAAGGTTGTTGACAGCACAAAGGCGAAACAAAGTTGCAAGCTCAAGCATATCCACTTGTGATGAAAGCATCTTTGGAGACTGAGGCTATGAGGTGATGACGCGATGAGAGGATTGCGCGAAGGTAGAGAGAGAAATAGAGAAGGAGTTGTAGGTGTTGAAGTGGAAACTCAAAGAAGAAGAGGAGATGCACCGACAAGAGAAGGAGTTGAGGCGGGAACATGTACAGTAGGAGGCACAACATGCACAGACTGATGAAACTATGCCCATACAGGTTATGGATGCATCCATTAGCTGGCATAGAGAAGACATGGTGAGCAGTGTTGTCGATCGCATGCAAGGGTATTCCAGAGCATGGATGTCATTGTGTGCATGCCTGCGATGCCATCCATTTGGCACACTCACTGAGGCGAAGATAAGAAAAAAGTCCAGCTAGAGTTGAACATGTAGTTTGAAAAGTTGATGCGCATGGTCACCAACACACACTCATAGATCAACACAGACACTATGCATCAGTATGTTGCTGGTCCAACAACACTCAAGATGATGATGCACATGTTATTAGACGAATTAGACAAAGGAGCCATATCAGTGTACCTGGATGCAATGGAGGCAAGAGTTCGCTTCCAATAGGATGTCACCATTGAAGTGCATGGACACCATCACAGATGACCAAGGTTGGCATCAGTTCGCCATTGTTGAACATCACAAGGATGTCGAAGAGTTGGTCTTACCACAATTGTCCAAGTGTTAGTGATGTCTTGCATGGCTTGCTCAAGCCTATTTTGTCTCACATGGGTACATGCACATATTGTATGTAACTTCATGTCAAGTGGAAGTTCAAGTGTCGATAGTTGAATGTAACAGTCATAGAGTAGTTGAAGAGTCATGAGGGTAGGTGAATAGTCATAAAGGGGAATGTCAAGGGTCACTCCACCCTTTGCTATATATAGTACCTCATAACTCATTGTAGAGGCTTTTGGTCAGCCAAGCTTCTGATAGGAGTATCTTAGAGAAATCTTAGAGAGTATTGTAATGAGCCTTGGCTTCTCCATAGTGCAGAGCTAGTACATCTCTTTGGAGGAGCAAGCGACAATGACTGTAATGTTCCGCTATCGGGACTAGTGGTCGGTCATGGTTGTATTGTATGATTAGAACTTTCACTTCTTAATATAACAGATCCAACACGTTTCATGCATATGTTGTTATTGTATTTCATCTATCTTGTTTACTCTTAATGATATATGTATCTATTTGCTTACACATGTGTGTATAGACTCTTTCTGTATATGTATGTATGAATCTTACTGAAATGTGCTATTGGTTTAACCATCACTTTGGATTGTCAGCTTACTTCCCTTCCAGTCTGTGATGCATCCTTGCTCATATGTTCCCTTCTTAACCACATGCTTTCACATGTTTCCAAGGGGCACACTCACCTCACTCTTAGTGTGTTAGAACTGTTCATGCACCTTCCTTGGCTTGCTGCGCATGTTACACCCTTGCTACCAACGAGGACATCCTTCTTGCCTCTATGCACAACTGTGATCAAGGCGATACCGTACGACCCATTGCTGGGACTCCTACACCAAATGGTTTGAGGTATAGTTGGGACTTCTTACTAGGGAGATCCCCTAACATGTTGGCAGGTCTAGCACCGTCAACAGGTGGGCCAAAAGTAACCAGTGTGTAGGAACTTCTACGGGGTAGTATAACAAAATGAATGACTGCCACATGCCCCCAAGTGGAATTCATTAAGGACTTTCTTGCCCTCCTCATGTATGAGGCACCTTCGTAAAATCGTATCAATACCACGTCGGTAAGGGTGTCACCAATAATGATGTAATTTTTTGCTTTGTATCGAATATGTCGCTGCTCAGAGTGAGAGGTATCAGAACATAAAGTATGGGTCTAGAGATATATCAGAATGTCTCCATACCATGGGTTAGATGACGAAATTAGAAACAACGACTCGTTAAAGATAGAATCGTCAGATGTCGATTCAAAATAAAGGGAAGGAAGGTTGCACATAAGCTCAACAAAAAACATGGATTTCTTTGACTTGGATTTGATGAATTCCATGTCAAAATCTTGCTGGATGACGATTCATTTAGAGTATTTTCCCCTAGGAATTGAAATGACAAAATGTATGTCATAGGTTTGTAATATGAAACAACCGTATTTTTTCAGAGCAAGATATAGTGGTGGAACCTTTGAACAACTTGAATGGCCACCAAAACCAACTTTTCTACGTGGGTATACATGATTTTTGTATAATTGATATTTTGACTTAGATAATATATGGGATTTTTAGTCCCTACATTGTCTTCCTGTACCAATACCATTGCTATAGTAGAAATGGCAACAATGAGATACACGAAATAGTCGTGCTAGTAATCAGGGGGATATAAGAGAGATGCTCGAACCAATACATCTTTTAGGGCATCAAATCCCTTTTGATCAGTATTGTCCCAATGGAAGGGAACCCCTTTCTTAAGCAAGTGAGAAAATCCTTTGATCAAATCAACGTAATTAGGGATGAATCTTCGCAGAAAGTTAGCTTTCCCTTGAAGTCGTTGAATTTGAATGAGTGAAGAAGGTGTAGGAAGATCGATGATTTCCTATAGTTTCAAAGGATAGATACAAATTCCATGTTTTGAAATGAAAAAGCCAAGAAGTCGACCATAACTAACACAAAACACACATTTGTGTGGATTTATTCGAATATTATAGTGTTTACAGCGTAAGAAAATGGCCCTAAGATACATCGAGTGATCAAATCGATATTGAGAATGAGCAGGGATATCGTCCAAATAATGCTGCATGACGTGTTTAATATTGTGAAAAGCGTAATCTAGTTCCCATTGAAACGTGGCCCCAACATTCTTTAGACCAAATGGGAGTTTTTGGTTGGCAAATGTACCCTAGGGATAGATAAATGCAGTTTTAGGTTGATTCGTTGGGAGAATGTTGATTTGATTATATCCAGAGAAACCATGCATGAATGAATAGATTTCATAGCCAGGTTAGTCATCAACAATCTAGTCGATGAACAGGGTCAAGTAATTATCCTTTGTAAAAGCGTGATTTACATCTCGATAGTAGACACATACACAGATTGTCCCATGTTTTTTTGTGACAGGGACAATATCTGACACCCAATTGGTTAAAGGAACAACGTAGATGAAACCAACATGAAGAAGTGTTTCAACTTCACTCTTTATCATGACAACCTTCTTTGGATGGATAGGACAAAGGCACTCCCAGACTGGTTTACCATCAAGATACATTTTAATCTCATGAACCACTATATTTGGGTTGATACTTGAAATTTTCTCATAGGTCTAGGCAAAAACATTGTGAAACTCCTGAAATGGGGCTTTATAGGTCTCAATCTCGGATGGAGAAAAAGATGAACCAATGTGTAGATTTTCGGCAATACCAGGTTCAATAGAGATATCAAGAGGTATCATCTCTTCGATATTCAAGATATTATTTTTAGAATCGACCTCGTGAGTAGAAACGAAATTCGTAAAATACTTGACAATATTGGGTAGATACATATCACTGAGATTATCCTCAATGGAATCTGGTAAGGAGGAACAATGGTGATTATTGTACCATGACACATCACCTAGAATCATGATCTCCATGATGCTCTCATCGGTAGATAATATACGAGAGACTGGATAAGAAGACATGCCATAATCCAATGATCGATTGAACCAAATGATTGAAGAGAGGGTATGAGAAAGATGAATAGATGGATTTGTAATCAAGCTCAACGGGGCTAAGCGACATTCGGTTGCCAAAAATATGTAGTTTAGTTTTATCTGGTACAATCCATGGATTAATTGGGATAGTAGAAGATGATATCATATTGTTATAAGTAATCAATGGTGAGTTGTTGGGAAGTGGAGGAGGAAGTGAAAAGGTTCCCATGAGTGAGGAATCCTTTAGCAATCCAACCTTGACATGCTGATAAGAATGTAGAGTTTCCCCTATAAGCGGGACACTTCCAGTAACATGAGAAGCAAAGGCGAAAAAGGTGAGTTGGTTGATGGCCTTAAGCCCACCATTATGAGGAAAGACGATCATATGGAAATAAGTTGAAACAACTGCAACCATCACGTAAACCCATGTGCGACCCAATAGAAGATTATAATCAAGAGGTTCGTCAATAACTTCCACTTCTATGGATACAATTTCCTCCCCTAATTCATCTTGTAAGGAGTTCTAAAAATACCAAAAGGTTTATACGTTCTCCCATAAAAAGCTTTCAATGTGGTAGGTGATTGAATCAATTGAGGAGAACCAATTGCTTTCCAACAAGACATGAACATGATACAGGTCGAGGCTCCCTCGTCCACAATAGAACGGTGAATGTTCTTACATGAACAACGACTTGGATGATAAAGGAAAATTGAGATGGAAGGCGAGGGGTATAGTTTTCATGACTGAAAAAAATTAGATTGGAATCTAAAGGATCCACACATCCGATAGCCGAAAGCAAAGCCTTTTTTTGGGCGGGTAAATTTTGCAACACCTCGAGGGTCGACAAAGATGATGGAGACTGAGCCAATTCTTCAACTATGTTATAATTTTGAGTAGCCCTGGCATGAGGATTGAAAGAAGATTTGAGAATAACACCCTTTGGAGGCTTAATAGTAACTCTGTAGGAATCATGGACAGAGAAAGATTGGATGGGGGTGATGCCGAACTAGTAGGTTGATCAGTAGCCTTACTGTTTAGAGGATTTACATTAACATATTCTTTATTCTGAGTAGCCACCATAACATCAGATTCAGGATTCGTGGAGGAAAGTGTTAAAAGCATGTTAGAGGAAGAAGATTATCGAGCAACCATGTGGGTCTCCTGATTGGGAAACAGTTCGTTCAACATAGTGGGAGAAGAGGAGGATTTCAGAAATTGGTTCACTTGCAAGTGGTGAGGACAATCATGAGTAAAATGCTCCTCATTATAAATCAAGCATGGTAGCGAGGCATTCATTTCTCATCAGAGGACTGATTTGTTTGTTTATCCTAAGATGAGGAATATTTATTCTTTTTTCCTTTTCATTTCTTCTTGCTTATTGGTTGCTGTTGAGATATTCCTTTATCAGATCAAATGACATTTATCTCGGAAGAAAAAGCCATAGGAGGATTGGATGAAGTATTTTGCGTAGAAGCAGTGAGAGCAACATCGGATGGTTTACTCATTGTCTGTGAACTGGTAGAACCAATGATGTTATCAACAACATGATATTATTTACCAGGGGTTGGAGGAAAAACATTTGAAGGTCTCAGAGCATCTAGTATCTTTTCATAGAGCATTCTAGATTGGGTATAGATGAGGTCCAAATACTGAGCTCGAGCAATCACTTTCTCTTCAGTAACAACCTCACACTTTTCTAAATCCTTTGTGATTGATGGAAACAGGGATTTAATGAACCATTTTGCTAGAAATTGCTTCAGAACATAGTTCTTAACCAATCGAGGACAACATCGCCACTCATGAATGTGATAAGAGATGTGAGTGGATTTAGTTTGTTTAAAGTTACTCAAAAGTTCCATTCCAGTTTCATACTAGATGTGCAACTATAAATGTGTGAGGATGATGGTAGCTAAGGAATTTAAATAGTGAAATGAAGCTCTAGGTAAATCAATGTACCATTTAGCTACGGTACCTATACGAGTATGTTGGAAAAGACACAATCATATGGAATCATCGTTAAGGGAGTTCAAAGAACACCACATATGATATGTCATGACATGGTTCGATGCATCTTCTCCAGGATTCCCATTGAATTTTGGGATATGAGAAAACAATTTGGTAGGAATTATCAGCCACCAAGGCGAATGAGCGATAGGATCATTGGTCAGTCGAGTTAAGTCTAATGGTTACACTGAAATTTGTCACCATGACTATCTGCAGTTAATATGGCTCCATCAATAGTCATATTATCCTCCTTGTCAAACCTTATACCTCTGCTCTCCATGTCAAACTTCAAAAAGAGAGAAAGTCATTAAAAAACATGTTTATCTCTGGGTACGCAGGTTCTCTCTACCTTGC
>APFE030380965.1:0-16298 GCA_000404065.3 Pinus taeda | reverse complement strand
GTTTTGTCCCGATGTTAACATGATAAATGGAGGATTAATACAACAGTAATATGAGGAGAGAATCGATCACAAAGTAGAGTACTACCTTCCAAAATCATTTAGGTCTGTTTTTATTTATTCACTATTTGATTTTGTTGAATCTCATTGTCGTTGGGTATGGAAGTTGTAAAATGTATTAAAAAAAACACGTGATTATTTTCACATTATGCCATGATCAAGTTATGTCACGATGGAGCTATGACCTCTATAGTGTTGGTGTTGTAGCCTATGCATGAGGTATCATGTTCGGTGAAAAAATGAGACTTAAAAGGATGAGTACTTTTTATCACATCACACATCAGTCAAAACATCGCAAAGAAGAGAGACCAATCATACCAATCAAACAATGCAGAAACTAGGGAATGTATTCTGTTCCAACTCTCCTTAACTTGACATCACAGAGAAAAGAAATAACTTCCAGCATTCTTTTATCATAGGTTTCTGCAAATCGCCCAAGGAAACTGATGTGCAATCATGTTCTAAATGATTAGTCGATCGAAAAATTACCTCCAAGTTGACTTGGCACCATGAATTCCACTGGTCCAACTGCTAACTAGTAGGCTCATATACAAAATATTCAGTGTGGCGGAATGTAGCCTACTTTTTTTTACACCCTTTTTCATCCATTTTCCTCTTTTCGTCATCGCTATCAACTCAATAAAAGAAATAAAACCATAGATTTTGATAAGGTAAAAACATTTATATGTCTTATTTTTCAATGAGCCTTATTATTATGTTAAAGATTGGCTTAGATACAAAATTAACATGATTTTGCATCTATCTCCATGGTTTGCGGGGTTCTGGTGCGCCAACAAAGTAATGAAGCACATGGGCGGTTGACGATTGATCTCCTCCTATTCGCTAGGCCTAGACACCCTTTCTTGCTAACTCAACCCGCTTATGTTCCTTCATCATGTGACAACCAATCAGTCAATGACTTGAATTAAAAGCGTCACCCCTTCCCTTGCTAATGTCACAAGGAAGTATCACTATCACAATTCTTCTCCATCATTCTAGATGGATATCCAATGTTCAACCAACATTTTCCCCATTTGATTGATTTTTTTCACTTCATGCTTACTAATGTGTTTTGTAAATCATATAAATAAAAAATATATATATAAATCAAAACAAATAATTAAAACTTAAAAACCAAAACAAAAACAAAAAGATTTCACAAATGAACATTTCATAATTCTTGGAAATGATTTATGCTAATTGGTTTCTTGGAGCTACTTCACATGAACTTGTGCGCAAAGGCAATAGGTAAAAAAAATCATTTTATTTTATTTGGTTGCTAGCATTCATACTCATTCTTGCATTTTATGTCTTTCAAAAGCTCTCACAGTTTTCATGCAGGATATGTACTAAGCTTTTACAAGTTCGAAAATGATTCAAGTTCATGTAGATGTGATCTCCAGAAATCACAGTAAAACATGCATCATTAAAGCTTGAAGGAGCTAATTCGTCATTACATGTGTCATGACATTTGCCACTAAACAGAAACCTTTTGCATCATGATATTTTTACCCACATTTCTCCTTCAAAGCTCATTAATCATCCATATTGGAGTCCACTAATTCATTGTCTTAACCATCATGACTTCATACATGTCTACTTTTATGAGTCACATACATTTTTGCCTTCTTTTCAATTCATCTTTTTTCCTTACAATTAAAACCATCCAGTTCTCTAAATTGCCTTGTTTTCCTTGCCATAAAAATTGTTGTGAGATATTTTATCTATAGTCCTACCAATCATTTTGTACGAACTCGCGTTGGCTTATGTGGGATTCCTTAAGGACCACCTTTCAATAAATCTTGACCCATCAACCTCAACACCATATCTGGGATAGATACCAGAGTCATTATTAGTACCTTGAGGCTTGTATGTCTTAATGACAAGTTCTCTCACTAACAATCATGGGAATACATCAATGTCCCTTGATTGTTAGATCTTGCAAGTAGGTCGACATCATCTCATATATTAGCACTTTGCAATATGTACTTGGGTACCTTGGCACTCATTGAAATTAATGGTGATTTTTCCTCGCATTGGTTGACAAAATTTATTAATGGCTGGTAATCCAATTACTTCTCTTCATGCTTTACATCAACACATTTATTCTCATGACTAGAATTGTACCATCAGGTTTTGTAGCAAGTGAAGACTATATACTTTTCATGACTCCATCAGCAGTTGCAGTAGTATGTTTCCAACCATATTAGAGCACCATAGTTTCACTTTCAGACTTGATCTTTTAATCTGTGATCTAGCAGTAGGAGAAACCACATTTTCCATGATCCACCAGCAACAGAAACAATATTTTCCATGATCCACCAGCAGAATCAGCCACATTCCTATTGCATAGTTCGTCAAATATTTGGGTAAGTGGAGGTATGTTATTTTCTAATAATTTATCATATGATTCCTTAATTGCTAGAAATGAATGAATTTGGAAAATTCCCTCACCATGTTCCATTTCCTTTCTCAATTTCATAAACATAACACATCTTCAGTTGGGGAGGGGAACTATATTCATTATCATCTCACAATTCCATCTTCTTTACCATTTACCAATATTTCTCTTCCAATTACACTTTGTTGCAAAAACATTGATATATATATTGGCATGATTCACAAATATGAAGAAAAGATTTTTCTAATGTACATTCAGAACTTATCATTTCTAGTGCAGGTATGCTTAAAATATTATTGCAGCAAACAAACTAAATGAAATAAATGTTGTTAACATAAGAACAAACATTTGTCATATTCATGGTTGACACACAAGAACCAACCATAAGAATTATCAGTTGCTACTCATGTACTTCACATCATGTAATGATTTATTGTTAAAAAAAATAGATGAAATCCAAAGTTAAGAAGCCAAAACCCTAGTTATATCATCTCAAATCAATCTCATAGAAATCAAAACAAAGAAAGGTGAACCAAGGAGATGGAAGGTGGGAGAATCAAATCGTGAACATATTATGAAGACTTGCATTCCTATGAGCCATTGGCTAGATGAGTATATGATGCAAATGGCAAACCCTAAAGTTGAGTCTATAACAGTCAAGTGTAATCTAATCTAGTATAAGAGATCTCAAATGTATGACTCTTTTAATCAATAAATGAGACAATTGAATACTCTTGTAATTTTGTAATTTTGACTAGAGAAATGTTTTCCTCTTATATAGGATGGATTCATAGTGGTGTACATATATGTTATATAAGCTTTAGTTTCCTTTAGGATTCAAGTTTCTAAAGTACACCAAATTTCAAGGAGGTGATTTAAAATCAATAGGGATTTAGATTTAGATTTAATTAAAATTTGTAATCTTAAAATTTTTAAATGTCATGTGTATAGCATTCATGTTGAGCAAGCAAGAAATTTTATAGATCTATATATATCTCATATATATCTGGTTTCTAGAAAATCTATTTCAGTATCTAGTGACCAAGTTGATATGGTCTGTTTTACTTAATACAGAAATTCAACAATCTAGATTATGAACAATATTGAAATATTTTTATGTTATTCATAATAAATATGTCATTTGTCAGTTTGATATAAAACATGGAAAGAGTTACACACATGCTTCATATTGGAATGTAATAAGTGCAACATTATATATAATATTTTATATATATATATAATATATATATATATATATAATATATTATATAATATTATTAATGTTTATGAATTAAGCTCTTTTGATAACCTCAAAATAAATCAAAACAAATCAACTTATTACTAGTTTACATATTGACATCTAAATTAAACTCATTGTAATTTTTAACATACATTGATTGTGCACTAAAAGACGGTTTCTACAAGCCAATATGACAACTAAAATTGTTATTTTGTAAAATTTTATTTCTTGAATGTTCTTAATTGAAGGTATTAAGATAAAAAAATTGATTGAAATACTTGAATAGACATGTAAATGTAGGAAAGTGATTAAAATAATAGAAGCATATCAATACTTGTTTAAATTAACATAGATTCATTGTACTAAAGAAAATTTTCTACAAATTGAATATTAAATTGATGTACATGATTTATTTTAGTTCATTTTAAATATTAAAGTGTTTTGCATCATAGTAATATTGTATTTTTTTCCTTTGTCTATGAAACAAGAATTCAAAATTGTTATTTTGTAACATTTTGCTTTTTGAATGTTCTTAATGGAATGTCTTAAGTTAAGGAATTGATTGAAACATTTGATAGCCAACTAAATTTAGGAGTGTTCATAAAATTACTTAAAATTATCTAAAAACATATCATTAATTTTTTTTTTGATATTTTAAATTCCAATACATATGACTTATATGATGTGTTATGACTAAGTTGTTGTAGATGACCTCAAAAGAAATAAAATTTAATAAAACAAGTTATTAGTTGAACATTACTAGCTGAAGAGATTTTTTAAAATTGAATTTAAAATGTATTTCAATCATATTTTGCATATTTTAATTGAACCATTGTTGAGTCTTTGAATTGTCTTATTTTCGTCCTCTTTTCCTTCCATTATTCCTCATACTTATCCGTATTATATTTCTCCATTCACCATTTATCATACCATTTTCATGTTAAATATGGGTCTCCCTTATTATTTTCCAATTTATTTATTTTCATGCATTTTAAGTGAATTTATGATTAAAAGTTAGAAAAATAACATAGATTTACTTATACCTAAAGATGGAATAAGTTTGGTGACATGTGTAGGTGATTTGGAAGCTTCCAAGACACTCTTATGTGGCCTCCAAAGTTCAATTTCGAATTCTCTTCAAGATTGAAAGACGAGTTGGGAGGATTCAAACATATCTCATGGGAGAAAATATCTCAATAAAGGATTATTCAAAGAGATTTGAGGAGATAATCATTTAAACCCATTTCAAGGAGAAGATTGTGAGGATATGGATATCTCATCCAAGATTTGTGTGAGATTTGAAGGGATCATATTTTTTAATCATGGAAATTGGTTGAGAGAAAAGTGGAGTTGTATTTATGAGTTGCTTATCTTCTTTTCAAAGCAAATCATGTATAAATATAAGTGCTCTCTCTCTATTTGAGAGATGTAAAAAGGAATGTAATGTTAGGTTATGTTATGTTATGGTTGGAGAGGATTGTAAGTAATTTTGATGCAATAGATTGAGATTTCTTTATTGTGAATGTGAGCTCACATGTGTTTGTTTTTGCTATTTTTTATTTATGCTTTGTTGCTTTTCACATGTTGTTTTTCTTTTATGCAATTTCATATTTCTAGATTAATTTAATTTATGCAATTCAATTTCAGTCATGTGCTTCAATTTCAAACATTAGATGAGGTTAATTTGGCTTCAATTCTACATATATTATGCATGTGCATCGTAAGTCTACGAAATCCCCGGGTTCACAATTAATGATTGGGAAATTATTAAACTACAATAGTTTCGCCCAAGAACATATATTTTAGTTCATTTGAAGTATCAAAATGACTTGCATCATAGTCTAAGATTGTACTTATTTTGTTAGTTTATTTCTTGGGAAGTCAAATTGTTATCTTGTTAGCTATGTATGATAATAAAATATTCATAAGAAAATATGTATAAATTACATTATACACATGAACATCCACAAACTAAAATAATAAGCATCTATAAACTAAAATAATGTTCATGCTTTCGTAAATTGTCCATGTATGAAAATATACAATTTGTACATCATACGTGAATATGCCCTATGAATTGGGCCTGAAAATATACAATCTATGGTCTACTCTATAAAGTATCACTTCTAGAACTTTTGTGTGTGTTCTGTTGCGCAAAGTGAGCGTCCATAATCTGGTACTGCAATATAACACATTCAAATTCAAATTAATTCAAAAATTATTTTTAGATATATAAACAATCTAGAAATAAATGATTTTGAACTATGCATTTAAATAGTCCCCTATATGTGACTCAGCCAAGTGCAAATGGAATTCAAGTGGTATGGGGATCTAATCAGTCTGGGTTTGGTGCTCCCCTTCCTGTGGCTCAATGCCTCCATACCCAACATCCCACTCATGTGTCCACATAATTCTACCATTGACACCCCTCTAGATCTGGCCATGTGTAAACAATGACAAAGACAAATTATAATTAGTTTATTGATTAATTAGCATGCATACATGTAACTTAAAAAAATAAAAGGTTGAAATCTTAAGAATAAAAAAATTCACCTCAACTGTTAATCCATGATTTTTATGAGGTAGAGGTGGAGGTGGAGTTGGAGGAGATTAAGCCATGGAAACATGCACTAGAGGAGGTTTCTCTGGCTGGTCAACTTCCCCTTCAAATGAACTCATAATCTCATTTGTATGGTTGGGTTGTGCATGCATGTTATCATGAAATTATTAATATAAATGAAATCTGTTATAAACTTATTAATATAAATAATGTAAAATTTGATGATAAGAGTCAAAAGTTTCATATATATGTACCTGGTCTATGTCACGTGGGTCGTGCACCTTCCATATGATATCACGACACGTACATGCATATGAAAAAATTTGGCATGCCCTAGAATTTCAAGATATGAATCATCATGTAATGCAACTAGTGGGCCACGAGGCAACAAAGGTGGTATGCTCATATCTCCATGCACTGTGACATGTGCAATGACAAATGTCTTATGCATGCTATCTTTAATGGTATTCCTATTCTCAACGTTAAGTTGTGATGATTTCTCTAGCTCCGTCGGTAATACCACGCTCTGAGATGGTTGTGGAAACAATTTTGGAGGTGGTGCTACATGTGTAGGGTCATTATGAGCCCTGACACATCCATAAATACATCCCATACCGGGTCCATAAAACTTAGATCCGGTGCTCAAGTGTAATCCAACTTCATATGTAGCACAAACTCCATATTATATATATATATTTTATATTAATATATATATATATATATATATATTATATTTATATATATATATATATTTATATATATATTATATATATTATATATATTCCTGGCAAAGTAAATGAGACTTGGTCATGGTGGACGAACTAGAGCCAAGCTCCAATGAATCAATCATAGACAAAAGGGGTCGCATCAACATTCTTAAAATATATTAGCGAAATCAAACCAACATGTCTAGCAAGAAATTCTGGAGGGATATTGAACAACTCCCCATAAATATCAATGTTCTTGGTGGCGTCTTTTACTACCTTCCATGTATGTGGGCCTCTAACCTTTAGCATCCTAACCCTATGTATGGAATATAGGAGGTGGCTTTTGTTGAGCCTCAAAATTACTCTTTCCCTAGCAACTCTTCTCATTCTTTTTCTTTGTTCTTCCATAAGAAATATGCATTCTCATCACTAATAATTGATATATATTCTCATGAGGAGGAAATTTAGTGATTTACATGTTATGCTTTTTATGTTTTGTTGTTTGAATAAATTTTTGTATATTAGCTACGGAACGCAGCCTATTTTGCAGCTAACCGGTTGTTCTGTAGCTACCTCCATGCTCTAACAGGTTCCAGGTGTCAAAAGGAGAAACTAGCCACATGGGTAGCTTTGAAATCATCATGACATGGACCTTGTCCTATTCATTCAGCCCAGGGTGACAAAGAAGATGGAGTAAGACTACGGTCAATGGATAAGTCAAACACAAAGAGACCGAGGGTAACAGGACTCTATTTTGTAGTTAATTAATGTGTTTCACAGTGATGGGAAGCGTTATCCGGAGCAACTACTTGTAGCTACGGACTCCAACAACCACCTGTACAAACAAATCCAACAGCCACCATGTCTTGGATTTATTTCTCCAACAGCCACGGAAGAAATTCCACATATTTGTCTTCTACGTGTTTGGCTGTAGCATGCTTTTCTCCACAAACAGTTATATGATTTTTCTTATAAATTCCTGTGTAAGGGATCAAAGAAGTTAGTAATAGTTTTAATGTGAAATCAAAGTTCTAGACTCTGTAATTTTTGGGCGTTTTATGTCCCTGCTTTAATATGAGAAGACCGCATGTTTTTATGAACATCTGAAGGAGTTTTCTCGGAGTTGATTGAGCAACCGTAGCCTAATCAGTTGCAGAGGGCCTCTGCACTGAAGAAGGTTTCATTTTATTTATTTTTCTTCTTCTTGTTAACTGTAAATTCATCATTTTCTTCTTAAAACGGTGTTTATAATAATTTTCTTACTAACATTGTTTATAATGCAATTTCTACCATTTTCTTACTAACAGCGTTTATAATTTAGAGAAGTTTCCATTAGCTTAATTTATTTTTAGTTCTTATCAGTATTTCAGAAGATAGAACTCAATAGTGTAATCTTGTTTCTTCAATTAAAAACTAACCTTGTTTCAGGATGAGAGTAGGATTGAAGAATGATAAGGATACATTGTTGGATAGTTTACTTCATTCACTGTTTTGCTAGTTTAAATTCTCAATTAAACTAATCAGTGTCATTTACTATCTTTGCCATTTCATTTTTAGTTTAAAATACTAACTCATGGTCTTAACGAATGTTTATGGAAAACCCTTCAAGTTGATAATTCATCCTTAACTAAGTGGTTGAACATTTCATCTATGCAATGAGTTATTTCTGCATCTTTGTATTTGCTTTCCCTTAGATTAATGAAGTATAGAATTACTTAAATGTCATCCCAAGGAGACTTTCTCCCAAAATTGAGAGGCAGAGTAACCAAGAATTTCATTTAGTTTTATTTCTGTAATTAGTTAGACATCAATTGCAAATTTTACTTTCAGTTTTAATTCATGATTTGGAAATAATGGTAAAATAAGAATAGAAACTTTGTTTTCATTTCTTTCTTAGCTTTGTTTCCATATCTTTCTTGGATCTGTTTTCATTTCTTTCGTAGCTCTATTTTCATTTTTAGATTTTGAGCAGTCTTTAAGAAAGTTAGATTTAGTTTTGATAATTTACATTATAAATCATTAGGAATTAAAAGACCAAAAACCCCCAAAACAACATAAAACATAAAAACAATGAAGTAAGAAGGGTTAGCTAGCACAAACAGTGCACTACACTTCATCAATTTACTATACCCGAATTGATAATTTATGTAGAGCAATCTAGGACACTAAATTGACCAAACAGCTTTGTGGGCCTACCATCTTGTATGTCTCAATCAACTTGTTGGTGTTATCAAGCATCAAAGGCAAATCACGCCTAGTAGGTGAACAAATAGAGTTTTTATCCAACTCTCGTGTGTTCCATGTTTGTTGGGCCCTAACATTCTCAATTGTGATATTGTCTATAGCGTTATTTGACTGAGGGATCGACACTTCACTTTGATCCTCACCTTCACCTGGTTGAGGGTGTTACGTATAACATATCATATTCATCAAAGTTTCTATTATGTAATTAAGCTTTTCAGAAATGACAGAGAAAAGAGACAATGATTAAACATATGAACAGAAGAAAAACATCACCAATTCGTACACCACATGAATCCTGTGAAGAAATTCCTTGTATTATTGATGCTTCCAGCAACTTGAAAATTACAATTCATAGAGGAAAATATATTCAAATTATCAACATCTCTTACTATCTTGAAAAAATATCAAGATTTGTTTACAAATATCTCAAATTGTCTTACACAAATAGAACTAAAATATAGGACATTCAAAACTAATGAATCTACTTGGCACTATCTTTGTGCCTTTCTGGTGACAAAGAAGAGAAATTTGAATTTGATAGCAACTCTTATTTGATGAGGTGGCCTCCAAGTCATGAACTATGTTTGAGCTTCTTCCTCCCGAAATTATGAAAAATAGGTTCCAGTCATACTTTTTAAGATATCAATAAGAGCTACTTGTTTGAAAAATGAGAGAGGTTTTTGTAGCTTAGCATCTGAGGAACAAAAACCTCCTCCAGTTTACCAAAATTCATTTCTGATTATCCACAATATTCTCTGTAAAAAGGTGACTAAAACAAGACATTGTGTAGTCGAAAAAAAAAAGGCTAAAATTATGAGAGTGAATCTCCCAATCCCTGATAGTTGTTTGAAAAGTGAGATAGGATTTTGTATATTGGCATATTAGGAACAAAATCTAGTCTAGTTTCCCAAGATTCATCTCTGGTTATCCACAATATTCTCTGCAAAAAGATGACTAAAATAGGAAATTTCTAGAAAATATGCCTTCAAATAATCATTAGAATATCTCAAACCATAACAAATGTTAGAAAATTGAGAGACTTGTTTGTATAAGAGGATATTAGAAACAAAAACCTCTTTCATTATTTTAAAATACGTTCTCAGTTGTTTGTAAACCATGTTTGAAAGTATTGTTTTGTATAGGGAAAAAACATAGTTTTACTTAGCCATGAAACAAACATATGACATGGAGGCATGAGATGAAATGGAGGTGGGGGATAATGTGGAGACACATGGTTGGAGGAAATATTATTAGGTGGAAGAATAGGAGTGTAGGATGAGGAGGGACATGCTGGCCCTAAGAAATAATCTGGGGATATTTGGAGAATATGGGGGTTTGAATGCAAAGTACAAATTAGAATGGGGATCAGGAGATTGGGAAGACAAGAAGAATCAGCCAAAGAAAGAACCTGAAAAAGATCAACCCAATTCGAGTGTTGTGAATCGATCCCTAATCAAAATGGAAGCAAAATTCGATATTAGGTCGTACCACAACAAAATCAACACTCTGAAGCTAAACCACTAGTTGCAACAATTGGAAGTTTATTTCATCATCCAATCGATCAAGGAAGGGAAAAAGATCTCATTCGCATGGCTAAAATTAGAGGGTCATGCACTGACTTGGTGGGACATCAATGCGCACAAAGGAAATTCAAAAATTTCACTGGTAAGTTGCAACCGAACCAAGAAATTGATCACTTCCAACAAGAAGTTTTATTATTTTAGAGAAGGTCAGTTTGAATAAGATTCAATAAGAGGTAAGCAATCCCTAGAGGGGTGTACTAAGAAACCAAAAAAACAATTAGAGGATTTGTTAAAAGCATACAAGGATGTGTTCCGAGATCCTAAAGGGTTACCACCTAAAAGAGAAGTGGAGCATGAGATCCGGCTATTGCTAGACTCCCCATTGCCAAATATTAGGTTGTACAGGCAGTATGTTATAGAAGAAAGTGAGGTGAATAAATAGTTGCAACAATTACTAGAACATGGTGTCATTTGACTGAGTACATAACCATGTGGGTCACCCATCATCCTTGTTTCGAAGAAGGATGGGACTTGGCAGATGTGTATAGATTATAGGGCGTTGAACAAAATCACACTCAAGAATGAATATCTCCTTCCCAGGATAGATAATCTTCTAGATCAATTGCACCAAGCAAGTTCCTTCACCAAGTTGGACTTGAAGTCTGGTTATCACCAGGTTCGAGTCAAAGAAGAAGATACATGGAAGACTCCCTTCAAAACTAGGAAAGATTTGTATAAGTGGTTAGTTATTCCATTTGGCTTATGTAACGCACCAACTACAGTTATGAGACTAATGAATGATGTACTGCACCCTTTTATAGATTCATTCGTTATTATCTATTTGGATGATATACTAGTGTGTAGCACTACCTAGGAGGAGAATATGTCACATTTGATGCAAGTGCTAGAAACATTGAAGAAGCACCAATTGCTAGCAAATCTCTACAAGTGTGAGTTTGTGCAACAGCCTTTGGTGTATTTGGGGTATGTGATCGGTGGATCATAACTAAAGATAGATCTTTCCAAGATGGAGGCCTTCATGAAATGGTTGGTTCCTACTAATGTTTCTAAGGTCAAGAGTTTCATTGGGGAAGCAAAGTACATGAGGAAGTTCATAACCTCATTTTCATTGCTAGCAGAACTGCTCCACACCATAAAAACAAGTGGGAAGAGTTTCCAGTGGGGAAAAGTTTAGAAAAGGGATTTCAAAGAGTTAAAGAAGAAGATCAGCCAAGCACCATTTCTGGGATTACTAATGTAACACCCTCCTCCCACATTTACCCAAGTAATTAACCCACTGGGGTAAGCATGTGATGAAGAGTTACTATGATATGACTCAACCTCCTAGGTGATATTAAGTAAATGGAGTCTAACTTGCTCTCCTTATGCTACTCTTTCACCAGAAAAGTTCCAAACTTTACCTTCTCTCAAGGTTGCAAGTAGAAATTATCTAAACACTCCAAGCATGCGAACGTTTGACCTTGCAACGTCGTGACCTTGCAACTTCAAAACCTCACAAGTTCACGACCTCATGACCTTGCAACCTTGTAACTTTACCAATTCATAAGCTTGCAACCTCGTGCCCTTGTGACCTTGCAACCTCACAACTTCACAACCTCACAATATTATGACCTCGCGACCTTGCAACCTAATGACATATCTAAGCTACAATTTTTTGACCTATCTAAATTACAATCTTGCAACCTACAATTTAGAATGACAGACCCTCTGGTCGCACCATCATGAGTAAATAGATTTATCTGACAGTAAGATGATACTTTTCATCTTAGGGTTACTAAGAAGGTTCCAAACCCTCACTAATTAACTGCAACAACACTTCATTAGCTTGTGCATTCATTAACCATTCAAATTACTTATTGAATCGGGAGCGAGAGTCATATAACCAAAAAATTAATCGCAGTAGAAACCACGGAAAATCAACTATAACATGAACATTATAATCAATACAACAGTGAACATAACTCTTATTATCATATGGAATTACCACCCAGGCCTGGGACTTCCACATACCACCTGACCATAGATTGGGCTGAGCCAAAACTCACTTTAGCCAACCACCCCCACGCCATATTCAAAGCATGAATGTGGGATCTCATGAATGAACCATCCAAAATCAAACTAGGGCTTCCAGAGGTGAATCTCAGCTCAACCCTCAAACAATGATTCCACCTCACGGCTGCACATCACTAACCATCACTAGTTCGGTCTCTATCTAAGTTGTTTGGGGCTCCTGAGAATTTGTTACAACCAAGGCTTCCAGGACTAGTAACTCAACCCATAGTTTCTGTTAGGCTACATATCATTTGTCCAGCCAAGGCTCCAAGACTAATAACTCAGCCCATAGCCAAAGGAATATGAGAACAAACCAGAAAACAAAAGTAAAACCCACAACACCATGGCTATCTAGGAAATGGAAATGTTTGGCAAAACCACTATCAATCGAGGAAATCCTCCATTCCAATGACAGATCATAACCAAATAACCACATGCATATGTCATGCATTCCAATATTAGAAAGGAAATCATACATGTGATTCAGTAGCTGCAAAAAAAACTCGTTATAAATGTTGATCTCGATGTCCTCTTGCGCTTTCCTTCTTTTCCTTCACCTTCTTTCTCCAAATACAAATTATGCCACACTCATCCAATAATGATCCAATAAATTCTAAGTGTCCAAGAGAATGTGTGAGAGAGAGAGAGATCCAAAAATGAACTGACAAAAAGTATGTCAATTGATCCTTAGAAGTCTTTTTATTAATGAGGCCTCTATTTTCTTCAATTTTCCATTATTTTCCTTAATTTTCCTCCTCACATGCAACATGTGAACTTTCACCTTCCTTCTCTCCTAATTTCCATTATTTTCATAAATAAATGCCATTAAATGCCACTTTTCCTTTCCAAAGCCTTATCCATTGGCTTTGTCAATTTCCATAGCCATAAATTAATCACAAGTGATCCCCGTCACTATGTTTTTTTTCGAAGATTCAACTTGAAATACATGTCCCATGACCTTGGTATTTTTTCCTTTATTAACTTTATTACATGGATTTTTGGCCAGGGTTGTTACATAACCCTACCCCTTGCAAGACAGCTGATAAGTAAAACATGCTTCCCATGGAGCTTTATAATTTATCTCATTGCAGTATTTACAATGATCAACCTACTGGGAACCAAACCAACATGACACATAACAACATAAAAACCATAAAAGCATGACATCCATACTGCCTATTGGAGCTTTATAACATAACTCATGGTGGTATTTACATCCATATACATATATACATATACCAAAAACATTTGCTCAACCAACAAATAAAGAAGGATACATAGCTCACATCTGATCCACCACCTCCCATGTAGCTTCATCAAGCCCAAAGTGCATCCAATGCACTTTAACCTACATGATTACTTGATTCCAAAGCATGAGAATCTTTCTCTGCAAAATTCACTGAGGTTCTGACTGGAATCTTCCTTCAGGATCCACCTGCAATACAGACCATTCAATCACATGATCAACATCTTTAACATACTTCTTAAGAAATGACACATGGAAAACATCATGGACTTTCATTGTCGGAGGCAGTGCAAGTCGATAGGCTATTGTTCCAATCCTTTCAATAATATTGAAAGGTCCATAAAAATGAGGTGTTAGCTTCAAACACATTCCAATCCATAAGGAGATCTTCTTTGGCTTGATGCACAAATATACCTATTCCCCAACCTGAAACTCCTCAAACAACATGTTCTGATCTGCATAAATTTCCCGCCTGTATTTTGTTGCCTTTAGATTCTTCTTAGTTACCCACATTTCATGTTTCATCTCTACCAAAATGTCTAGTCCAATCAACACCCTATTCCCTGGATCAATCTATTTGGTAAAATTATAGACTTATAATTTGATAGACATAAATCATCAATCAGGGGTAGGTAACCTTATGAGATGTTGCGCAAAATATATGTAGGCTAATACTTTAAGTGTTTTTCTAAACAATACCACACACACATAGCTTCAACATCTCCTTTCCTCATCAACACTTAGTAGAAAAGGCTATGGAGCGGATTTAATAATCCCTCTACAACACTTAAAATTGTTGATGTTGATCAGAAAAAGATAATGGATCAATCAAACAACAATTCGACCAAATCAACATTTCGTAATTTAAATTAAAGCTTTATCAAATAACTCTAAACATATTCATGAAATAAGCTGCACCATTTAACCATCATACATGCGCTGGTACAATTTAGAAAAGAGGAACAAAAGTTGTGTAGCAATTCTATCAATTCATAAAAATAATTAAAGGAAACACAAATTTGCAACTACTGGAGTTGTGAGTAAAGGGGGCCCTCCCTTACCCACAACCACTTCAAATTCTAAAGGAGTTTACATAGCAAGATCAACAGAACATGGAATTTTATATTAATCTAGACAAATATGACAGTGACACAAAATTTTGGTATATCCACCCCTTTTTGTAATTGAAACGTAAAAGTATTTATACAATTGCAGAGGCATAAACTTGCCCAAATTAGCAAAACTAACATACTTCAATTGTTTTCTAACAATAACTAAAAAATATAATAAAAATATACATGTTGAGTTTGACCCAAGACTGAAAACATGCATCAAAATGATCTTGTTGAGTCACTGGAACTATTTCCCAATACGGCCATCTATGAGAGGATTGAAGGTCTAGGCGATTTCGATGGCAGTTTTGAGGCATCCAATAGGTCATCATCCATGTAAGCGGATTTATTAACATAACCCATGTCTTCGTTCTCCTCGAGGTTGACTGAAACATACCCAACCATTGAGATCGCTGCAGGAAATCGGAATGGTTGCAGGAAATCAATGTATCTACAGGAAATCAATGATCCTATAGGAAATCAATGATCCTACAGGAAATCATAGGATGTCTGTAGGAAATTGTGGAACTACTGTAGAAGATAATTGTTCTGCATAAGATTTAGTCAGCACCCTTGAAATTGTAGATAATTTGATTAGGTAACATTTAACTTCAAAAATACTCAAGAATAAAGTGAAATGATTATTAATAAAATGATTTGCATACCTTACCTTAAAGTTCACAACACCCTTTTGGTCAAAACATATATAGTATGGAAAAAAGAGAGTTATTAAGGGTCAAAAAGAGTTCTAAAGAGGGAAGCAAGGCCTTAGAAAATTCATCAAAAATGAACAAAATCGGGGCTCAACATCTCCCCCATGTTGGGTTGTGTTATATTCTTTCCACATAGTTAACAGGGGGTTTGAGGGGTACCCGTAACCCCACTTTATGGGGTCCGGGGTAGCGCCCCGGAGAAAATTTTGGTTTTGGACCCTATGTTAGGTTGGGCGGACCCACCTATGGTTTTGTGCATGATTTTCGCACATGTTTTTTGACGCGATGGTTTTTCGGTCCATGGTATTGCACGCGATGGTTTTCGGTCCATGGTATTGAATGCTTCGGCATGTATAAACATGTATTATAACATTGAAAGGAACATAATGAAAAATCAAGCTGGTAGTCCCGGTTTTGGGATC
>APFE030380924.1:0-14591 GCA_000404065.3 Pinus taeda | reverse complement strand
TGGTGAGCTTAGAAACTTATTGCAAATGGCCTCCTATTAGAGGAATATAGAAAGATATCGCCTGACAGCAAAGAACTATAGAGATACTGCCCATATTTAAAGATAACAAATAACCTCTATCTACAGGAATTTCAATTTTGTTGAGATGAAATTCTTACTTTGAAGTTGGATGACAAAATATATTTATCTTCAAAAATAACTCTATCTACTTGTTCTATCTACAGGAATTTCAATTTTGTTGAGATGAAATTCTTACTTCAAAGTTGGATGACAAAATAATATTTATCTTCAAAACTAACTCATATCTACTTTTTCTATCTACAGGAATTTCAATTTTTTTGAGATGAAATTCTTCCTTTGAAGTTTGTGAACAAAATCATCATTGAACCGTAGAATTACATTATCAAACCTCATATTTTATATCTGATCATGTATATGTATGATCATGGAGATGTCCATGTATGAAATTAAATAACGAAATTACATATTCAATGAACTATGCAACTTGAAAATTTCAATTAATAAACTGTTTAAGAGGAATAACATATGAAATCAAAAAATGATGTCAGTTTACGAAAGACTAATAGTACAACTTTGGTGAGCTTAGAAACTTATTGCAAATGGCCTCCTATTAGAGGAATATAGAAAGATGTCGCCTGACAGCAAAGAACTATAGAGATACTGCCCATATTTAAAGATAACAAATAACCAGGATATATATTAAGTGTAGTCTGCAGAGAAGCCCCATGTGTCCAGGTTGTAACAGTCTAAGCAAATATTTTTGTTGATATCAACTTAAAAAATTCAAGTTATACAGAGGTACTACACTAATAAATAATCAGGATATACATTCAGTGCAGTCTGCAGAGAAGATCAATGTTTCTCAGTTATAACAGTCGAAGCAAAAAAAAATTGTTGATGTGGACTTTTAAAATTCAAATTATACAGAGGTACACTAATACCAACCCAAAATGCAACAAAAGACCATTGTGATATGATGCAAAAAATTAATTGCAAATTGAGCACCTTTGGCATTTCCTTAATAGAGAGATTCAAGCAACTCAAGCTAAAGATTACAAAGAATTTGATCAATCTGTTGTGAATGCGGCAAGCCATGGAAGTACTATATGCTACACACAGATCATACAAATCTCCAATACCCAACCATAAAATACCATGAGAAATGGGTGGAAAAATACCTGAATGACACTTAAGCTTCTGTGCATTTGAATTATGCACTAGATATTGAAATTTCAAAGCAAAACTATATTTTATATTAGATGGACTTTTTAGATGGACTTTTCAGATGGCAGTTGATCTAATAACAAGCTATTCAGTGCCAAAGATTCTCTAAATCAATTGATAAGAAAAACAATCTCAAGAGGAAAACTGAGGTGAACTCCCAAGAAGTAATAGAACTGAAAATTAACTATGATATTTACAGGTATGAACAAAAGCCTTCACACTGGAGGTAAAATCACAGTAGGGAATTCTTGAGATTTATTAATATCCAACAAATAACCACAAAAGTGCAAAACCAACTCCAAAGATATGTAAGTGTTGATAAGCATCTAACTAAGACAATCACTAGGTCTAACCAACTCCAAAAGATATATAACAAACAATATCATAGGGGGATTGATAGAAGTAAGAGTCCAAGACTCAAACTGAACATCTTGATGCAAGACTAAAGTGCAAGACTCAAACATGATATAGATACCAAGCACCAAACATTAACAAAGAAAATTCTCACACATTTCGAAATACATATTAACATGTCACTTATTCGTTGTAAAACACAATCATATAAATGAAACTCAGACAACAATCATTACACTAAATTTTGCATTGAAATTCATGATCACAATGTAATAGAAAACAACAAATTCATGATCACAATGTAATAGAAAACAACATCAATAAATGTATAGAGTAAAAGCATACAACTTGATCATACAAAAATTCAATCACTGAATAGGGATACAAAAATTTTGCAATTACCACGCACGAATCAATGCACATACAATAAAGACATACTACTTGATCATACACAAATTGAGCTACTAAACAACATTCAAAAATTGTGCAATTATCACAAGAATCCATGGTTGGAAAAATATTATATTGACTAAATCACATGCATTTACATAGCTTCAAGTTTATTTAAAATTCGAGAATTTCAATTAACATGTTAAAAATGTTTATGTTGATGCATTATTGATACTTTTTAATTTACAATCTATTAAACTAAAACTATCTAGTTCTCAAATAAAGAAATAAAAGTAAATTAAAAGATAAGGTGGAGAGAGGGAAACAAACCCTTGAGGATAGCCATGGTCCATCCTCAAGAGCAATGAGAAAGGGCTTTAGCCCCTTCCAACAAAATAATACTTTTTATTATTATAATGTCTTTAGAGTAATTCCATAATAAACATGAAAAATAAATGAAAGCTGGTTTCTTTTGGCTCAAGATAACATAATGAACTCATATCTAGATATTTCATCTATCTTAGCAGGATTATACATTCTTCATATCTTTCTTATCATCTGCGAAAACAACAACTATTATTAAAATTTAGTGTTGATCTATGCCTTATCTATAAATCAAAAGAATCCAAAATATAAACCTGAATATAGTCGAAAGTGATTGGAGAGAAGAATCCACCAAGAAATTCAATCTGAGTAGATATGACAATGAAATTTGTGAATATAATAAATCCACATACACAAAAATCGAAGGTAAATACTACCACGGTTTGCTATTTAGAGTGAATTGAGCATTATTGGCATCGAGTAGATATGACAATGAAATTTGTGAATATAATAAATCCACAAAAACAAAAATCGAAGGTAAATACTACCACGGTTTGCTATTTAGAGTGAATTGAGCATTATTGGCATGTTCACACGAGGAAGAAGCAGTGAAACATTTCAAAATGGCCCAATGAAATTTGTGAATATGATAAAGCCACAAACTCACAAGGTTAAAAAGGTAGATACTACCATGTTTTACTATTTGGAGTGAATTGAGTAATATTGAGAGGGTCACAAGAAGAAGCAGTGAAGCCACAAACTCACAAGGTTAAAAAGGTAGATACTACCATGTTTTACTATTTGGAGTGAATTGAGTAATATTGAGAGGGTCACAAGAAGAAGCAGTGAAGCCACAAACTCACAAGGTTAAAAAGGTAGATACTACCATGTTTTACTATTTGGAGTGAATTGAGTAATATTGAGAGGGTCACAAGAAGAAGCAGTGAAACATTTGAAAATGGTCGACTCTCTTGCAAATTGAATTGAGGTGGGGCAGCAACAACAATCACATGGAAAGCCTTGGTTGGTTGAAAGTTTCTAGCCAAGCACACAGCCCTATTGATTCGATGTGCCTTGCCAAATCATGTGAACATCTATTTTTATCCTTTCAAAGAGGCGAACAATATGTGATAAATAATAATTGTTAAATGTTATTTTATGTACACATTTTGATGACCTTAACAAATGTATTGTTAAAAAACCTTAATGCCAGCCAACATAATAATATATTTTCCACTGGATGTCCAAATTGTAACCATATGAATAAAGCCATCCAGCATTCTTTCCTTTTTGAATAAAAAGACATCCCAATCAAATCCATACATATGGTCCACATGCGACTGTTCAGAAAATTTGACACATTAAATTACAAGTCCAACATAACTCAGAAATTGAATATATATATAAACCAAATATATTGAATCCAAATATAATCCCAGAAATTCAATCTGAGTAACGAACTAACCTGTATAGATTTTTGAATCCAAATATAATCCCAGAAATTCAATCTGAGTAACGAAATAACCTGTATAGATTTTTGATAGTAGGTAGGTTTTAGCTAAGAATGATAAAATAAATCACTGAAGAGCGTTGTCGGGACCCTACCCTTGGATGTAACAGATTCTTAACCTAGAAAATATAACAGATTATGTGCGAAACCTGAGATAGCTAATGCAGAAGCAAACCATTGATATTATTTAAGGGACAGGTAGAAATCTAGGAGAGAAGCATATCCACTTTTACAAGAAATTCAATGCATGTACAGTACAATTTGAACAATCTCTTCATCTCACATGTATGTATTTATGATAAAATCCCCTATTAATCTCCATAGTGCTAAATTAACAGAGTCAGTCAAGAAAATGCCATGCTTACCTCCGAGGGATGAATCTGACATTTGCAAGGGTTACGACGTTGCTCAATCCCTTTTTCCACGCCCTTAGATGTGTTTCTCTGGCTTTCTGTGCAACGAGGGATCTATATACGCTGCCGCCTCAGCATGATGCAGAGGGTCTAATTTAAAAAACCAAAAAACTGCCTCAGCATGGATTCAGAGGATTTAGTTAAAAAACCAAGAAACATGAATTCAGAGGATTTAATTTAAAATACCCAAGAAACATGGATTCAGAGGATTTAATTTAAAATACCCAAGAAACCGCCTCACCATCGATGTAGAGGATCTCATACTCTGGCAAAGCGCGGCACTCTGGCTTGCAGTCAAATTTTTTAAATCTGTGAACAGTTGAGTAATATCTATTCTAGATTTTGATTCATTGATCGTAATTAGAAACAAATAAAGCTGCATGGTCGATCTGATCTGCATGCATCACAAGTTTTAATCACAATTCATTCCCCTGCTTGGCATGCCTTAGAAGACTGGGAACTAATTGAATCATCAAACTATGCATTTTTGCGTTTTCAAGTTCGCAGAATCCAACTATACTTTCGGTATTCTAAGAGTGGTTATTGATTTTTTTATAGGAGTGTTTATTGCTAGCTACCACGCAAACGCAAACCATCTTCATCTTCATCTCTTTGATTCTCTTTTAAAGCAGAAATGGAAATCAATAATAATTGGCGAAAAGTCATAATGTAGAAATGGGTATATATGGTCATGCTAACCATCTATTAATTAAACGAATTAAATGCTCAGATTTATATTTATATGGACGGCTACTGTTCTCACCTGTTATATGCCTCTCTGTCAAAACCTTCCTTCTATTTCTGCAACTCAAGACAGCATTCCTCCGTTTTTCAATGGTGTCAGAGTCGTATCGTTCTTGACCATCAAATGTTTTCTTCCCTTCCCTTGGAGCTTGGACGGCTCCAAGGGTTGTCCATCGAAATTTAGATGCTATGATGCATTGACCCAATTTAGATGGTATTTCGCCCATCTTCCCCTTTGAATCGCCGGATCAGAATCGACCTCAGCAACGCTAAATGTTGTTTCATATAGAGCATGTTGCGTCACCCAACTCTCATGGAGCTCTTTTTTAATTGACAATAAAAGTCAATCCTCAGTAGATGGGATCAAAAATCTCATCAGCAACTTCAATCAGAAATTTATTTATCAACACAGCGAAACCAAGAAACCACAGGCCCTCTCCTCCAGAAAAACGCTCCCAATGGCCATTATTCGACGATGGCCACCGCCCGGCTCCAACCCTGATTTTGGCAAGTAGGGATCTATATCGCAATTAGGAATGCAGAGGATCTGATTTTAAAAACCCAGAAACCACAGGGTCTGCGGAATTTCTGCTCCAGAAAAACGTTCCCAGTGGCCATTCTTCAACGATGGCTACCGTCCAGATCCAACCATGATATTGTCAGCCCTGTTTCTCTCGATTTCTGTGCATTAAGGGTTCTATACTTCCTCTTCACCAAGGATTTAAATTTAAAAATCCAAACAACACTGAACATGAATTTACCGCAAAGGAATCGAATCGAGTTATGCAAAAGAAATTTGTTTCTAAAATGAAATCGAATCCTCTCTCATTCAGCTAATCTTATTATTTACAAAGAGTGATGCCTTATTATTTACCTGTGATCGAGTCAGATGCCTCATTTAACTGTGATCCCTGGGCAGAGTTGTCTTGATTCAATAATTGATGCGCTACCTGCCTCTTCTTTCGCCTCCACCTCTTAGGGAACACAAGCACGCCTCTGCCTTCGCCTCCACCTCTCAGGGAACACAAGCACGCCTCCGCCTCCGCCTCCCCCTCTCATAGAATACACCAAACAGACAAACACACACAGTCACACACCAAACAGATGACAGACCAGACCACATTCATACGGAAACACAACATATGGAGCTCCAAACATACAGACTCATGAGACTAGACCACACAACGAAACTTTGTGAGGAGGAGAGGCATTGCAATGCCAATGCCAATATGAATCAAAAAATTGAATCGACTTAAACCAATCAAGATCGTTGATCCTTGATGATGATTAATTCTATCACATTCTGCAAATTTTGTTAAGAACACTGGTTATCTCTTAAATTTTCATGACAGTTCTGTTTGCAAGGGAGGGCTGAGATTGCAAAATGCGGAAATATGCTCCAGCGTTTTTAATTGCTGCACAACAAAAGCTTAAGCTAAAGCTACCACAAAAGCACAACCCACAAAAGCTACACCAACTTTTTAAACGGCTGGACAACAAAACCTACAGCCACACGACAAAATCACAATCCCAAGCAAAAATAGTAATAAAAGTACAATCCACGTCATCCCAGCCCTGCCAGTTTCATAAAAGGCATAAAATTGTGGGTGTTATAACTTCTACAAGGATAATAAGATTTACGTGGATAATAAGATCTACAATGTAATACCTTGTTCTGCATTTGCTAGAAGATAATTTATTCCATGTGATATAGAGCTAATATTAAATTAATTTAAGAGGGAGCTGTGTGTAGAAGAACTCATTGCTGTAACCTGTGCAAACTGAAAGAAAAGTGATTATAATGTGTATGACAAAGCATTTTCTTTTCACGATGGTTAACCTGTGTAATGAATGCTGCTAGTAAAGGAATTCATGTAAACATGTGAGTACAGAGAACCGGCCTCATAGGCTTATTAAATAGCTAGAGCACAAATTAACCGTGAAAAACAAATCGGCATGTGTGAAATCAGAGAAAGAAAAGGAAGAATGGTAAAACGAAATCCTGTGTACCATAATGGGAGCTTACTTCTGTAACTGCAAAGGAAACGGAACGCATACAGAAGCCCCAGATGGGTTATAGAACCTCGGGTAAATAACCCATAATTTAGTAGCAAAACCCTAAGTAAAACCCTAGCAATCGACAACACTGCGAACGTGCCTAGCATCCAGGGTTCCAGAACCATGGCTATCGCAGAAAAGGGCTTATAGGATTAATCAATCCTGCTAAGAAATAAATGAAATAGACATTCAACCCAAAATTCAAGTCCAGAAAATAGCCATGGCGGTAATACTATGCATAACTTAATTAAACGATTAACTTAAATCAGAAATATACTTACATGAAGTATGGCATAATACAACCAGAAGTAATTGTATCTTCATCATAAAAAAAGTAGTCTCTGTGTTTAAACGATCAAGTTATCAAAATACATAGTAGCAGACGATATTGAATACATCGAAGTAGAACAGTCGAGTCGAAATATAACATTAAACCTAAAGTCGCAGAGTTGCCGGCATATTCACATCAAGAGCCTCCGACTTTATCAATGAACGGAGCGTATAACTAAAGATTAAAAAAAACAGGGCCGAGGCCTTAACTCGCCCAGAACTGTCTGAGCTAACAACAGATACAGCCACTCCATTGGAAAACAAAACTCTCCGCCTGGCGTCCAGAAAGCCGGCAAAAGCCCAATAAGGGAATTTCCATTCAGTTCTAGGATGGAGATAAGCGTATAACAAAATGAAACCGTGAATTCAAGTTCTGAACCCTTCTCCTTTTAAAAACAAGATAGCCGGAAAGGCTAAGAACTTACCCGGAAATTCGTTGAAAGCCAACCCAAGTAAGCTGTCACCTCGCCATCATCCAGAGTGCATCGCGGCAACATCGCCACCCAATCTGCAAGGAATTCACACGTAACTGTAATAGAAAATCCAGATAGGAACTTTTACAAGATATCAAGCAAAGTAGCCATCGAACAACCATTCTCTCACCTGTCAACTGGTTGGAATTGATATCGTCCCTCGTCAAGAAACCCTCGTCCGCTGATGCAACATGCTGAATGCATCACGTGAGCAAACCCCAGAACGAGTTATCCTCAGGCGGAGCTAAGAGGTAGGCAGAGCGCCAAAGCAAAGGGTAGCAAATGACCCTCAGACCCTGCGTGAGAGCATGAAAGGCCGCCCGCTGTGACTCCAGCCGTGCGTCAACCGAACCAACGTAGAGCTGGAGAATCCCGAGGAGTCCTGTCTCAGTTGCGTTGCCATTAAATCGGCATGGCAGAGTAATTAAATGACAGAAGCCTGTTGGGTGGTAAAGCTCGATGCATGAGCTGAGCTGTCTCATGGTGGTGTGGGTGAACGTATTTACAACCATAATGGACTGACAGTAAACATAAATGTCAACCGTAGCAATACCACCACAAACTTTATCCATTTGTATATTCAATATTTATGTAATTTGATCACTCGAATTAAGGTTAGGAATATGCAATTCATCATGGCATAGTATTTTAATAGTAAAAAAAAAATTACATGGCTTTATGACTCTTTGTTATAACTGCAAGGATTTGCGCTTTCTTTATTTTGTGTCCTTGTTTTTGCAGTTGTCTATAACGCGACTTTTTGAAAGCCTTTCCGTCGGATTTTCCCGATCAAAATCCGGCAGCAATTCAATGGAATCCCAAGTTGCATAGCTAGTTTCTGCACAATCAAAGGCTCCCAGGGGTTTTTCAGGGCGCTGAATCAAAATATGCAGTTAAAAAACCATTTTAACTGCTAAAAATCAAGATTTAACCTCATTTCTTCCGTCGGATAATCTCCAAAAAGTCGCATTATAGACAACTCCCTTGCTTTTTCTGAGAATTTTTGCTTCATTGTAAGGGCAGGCTCATCATCCGCTTTTGTCTTTTCTTGATTTTCTTGTGTGGTGTTTTCTTGTTGTTTTTGTGGTGTTTCGTTTTCTGGTTCATCTGTGTTTTTGGATTTTTTGTGGTTCTATAATGTTATTTTTATTTGGTTTTTGATATTTTTTGGCTCGTTGTTTTTTATTTTTATTTTTTCTTTAAATATTTTATACATGTATATGTATTTAGATTTTTTTTATATTATATATATATATCTCTCTCTCTCTTTCTCTCTCTCTTTTATATTATAATATATATTCTATATATATATATATATAATATGTGTGTTGTTGTATTTGTAGTTGTTGTATTCTTTTAGCATGTGTTATTTTTTTATTTTTTTTGTGCCCCTTTTTTTTAGATTTTGTGTTTACTTTAAATACAAGAACAACTGGGGTTGCTGCAGTATCCAACTCCCAACAAACATCAGGAATGTTTTGTATCTCCTCTGTTGTAATCTTCCTTATAGGAATCTCATGTGAAAACCTAAGAAGCTTTGTCTTCGGCATGACTAATCTAGAAAGAAGCTCTAAAATACAGAAAAGGAATGGAATCCTTGAAACCCTGCGAGTTGATTGTGGGAAAGCATGATTTCCTTCCCAATCATGAAATGAAATGAAAAGCCACATATTGCATCTCAATTAAAGTGCATATAGTTTTTAAAGAGAATATCTCGACAATCTTTGAAGAGGAATACAAATTTATTCAAGACCCATGTGAATCACTATGGTATTCCAACTACCATTGTGCAGTCTTCCATATTTGGAAAAACAACAAAGTATGAAGGGTCAATATATAAGAATGCACAACAATTTTCATCTCCTTAGTCAACGTCGCACACTCACACCATTTACAATGCTTGAGTCAACCATGCTTGTCTAGACTAGAAGCATTACCAATCGTTGTCTCTTCTTTATAGTATTGAGTTCGTATTGAGTTCACAAATTATCAGGCGTAATAACTACATTTTAACGCATTCTCAAGCACTGAGTCGAATAAAATGTTGTTCTTCTACTTTTGTGGACCGACATAGGCTTCAACCCAATCGGTGAATATGAACAATTCATTCTACTAAAACTTACTAGAATCTGACAACCATAGTCACAAAGGAGTTCTTAACTTCTTAAGGCACTCACTTTGATAACCAATTACGTTAATTTATGGAGATATTTTCTCAAAGTTGTCAAAGATCTCAACTTCACCTTCTACGCCACACACCAGTAAGAGACACCTTCAAATAAAGTATAACATAGATGGCCATATTGTGAACCACTGCACAAAAACAAATATTGAAAAGATAAAGAATTGTTCAATTCCATTCTACTTGTCTGCAGTTATCTTGTGGTTACCTCATGAATCCTTGATTTAGGTTTCAACTTATTGAGCCACACTAACCCTGAAAGAGTATCACAAATATCAAATGAGTATGGATATTTTTCTCTCTCTATCCACACATTGATAGTGATTAATACAGTTCTAGCAAAACATTCTCAGTGCTAGATATGGAACTTCCTGTGTTTCTTTTAATTAAGCACTCTCCTAGTATATTAACTTTGCAATATCTGTTAAATTATGAAAATATTAAGATCTAGTTAAGTTTAGGTTTTAACTCTCTTTAATATAATATAAAAGCTGAATATTTTGTAAAGATTTCACTGACACCATTCATTTGTATTCCTGAATAATAGAGTAAGTTACTGTTGGACACCTAATCCTCTATGGGTTAGTGTGGAAGCGGAATAGACTAATGAAGTCCAAGAGACCTTGGGATGTGGAACCCAACGGTCACACCATGTACTATAAATGTATATGATTTGTTAATAATAAACGTACTCTCATGTTTTATCTTTCATACTCCTTCTGCCATGTGTGTGTTTAACATGGTATCAGAGCGGGCACTCTCGTGCCCTGCTCCATTTTGAGCCACTTGTTTCATTTTGTGGCTTGACCTCTCTATGCATGTCAGTTCTACCATTTCTACTCCGTGTAAGAAGCATTTCCTCTGCTCTATTAAATTCATGCATTGGTTACGAAACAATGACAGTTGACCGTGTATGCATCCCCAGAGATGGGTGATTTATTCTCTGAGTAATTTTCTGTGAGTAATTCTCTGTGCGCGTAGTTCATATATGTGTTGGTTCATACGTTGGTTCAGGCATCGATTCATATGTTACGGTTAATATTCTTTGTGCATTGTTTGTATGTCATATCGGTTTCCCATAGCTCCAGTGTAGTTGCCGAAAAGCTTACATTATTTAAAGAGTTGTGGGTATGAGTTATGCATGTATGACATGTGTTATTTCTTTCTCTTTAACCTACCATTATTCATACCTATCCCTTTGCTAGCCTCGCGCTCTGTTAGTGACCGTTCACCTTCTGGTTGGTAAGCCTAAATTGAATGTAAGGTAGGAGAGCTTCTTTCTTGTGGTTAAAGCAAGCATACTGATATGACACTTTTCCAATGGAGGTTGAAGTTTGCATTTGGTTATATGTTGTGAGTTTTTACATTGAATATGCACTGAATCACTGATTGGAGCGGTTTTTCGACTAAGAGAGACTAAGAGAGCAGCCATCAACAACGCTAGCAAGGAAGGTTGAGCAAGAAGTAGATGAGCGGTGACTCTGCATAGTGCTCCGTTGACATGCGAAGTTCCTGCAAATGTTTGGTGCATTGAAAATCCTATTGTACGTTTAAAATCTTTGCTTCAACTTCTATCTAAAGGGATAAATGTGTCTAGACCTCAGCCAGTTTAAAACAAATACCTTACGCATCTGCCTCCATTAAGGATCATATGGAGCAAAGGCCACATCCGAGGAATTATAGGAAAAGCAATTGATACCAGTAGAAACTTGTCTTCACAGAGGCCGCAGGCCATTCCTTAGGATTGCTGATGCGTTTGAAGGTACACCAACATAAAACTAAGCCATTCCTTGCTATCCTACTGCGTGGAGCCATTTCCAAACAAAGATCAACATTTGCAGAGGAGAACTAAATTGGTGGGATTGTTGGACTTGTACACCATTGGCTGCGTATAATGTTGTAGCTATGAAGGAAGCGTGTGGCTCAGGCTCGAGGCTCATCTTCTGGAAGGAAACTCGAACACCCAGTTACAGTTATTCCTTATTTAATTGCATGGACGAGTTCCCTGGTTGCTTGGGACTACATATTGGTTGTGAAACTGAGGATAATGGTCATGGAGCACACTTAGAAGCTTAACCAGGCCTATCAAATAAATTTTGGGCTGCATATTATTTAGAGGAGGGAGCATATGCGCTGTAGGAGGTAATACAAAGCTACAGGCAAGTCGTGTCACATGCTTGAGGCATAAAATAATTTCTCAAGAGGTTGTGTCCCCTTTCTGAGGATAACCACGAATTTTGGAGCATTATAGAGACAATCAAAAGATTATTCCTCACTGTTGTAACCTCATTTAGGAGACTGTCTACCATCTCAAGGCATAGTTGAAGAGGATTGTTGATGTCAAAGACCCTTGTGCAAGTTGAACCTGTGTAGCCATTTCTGGACCAACATCTAATTTCTGCCGCGTTGAACATTGTGTACTAAAACATCGTGAGTGCTTTGAACCAATATTGCTTGAGTATAAGCCAGAAACAGAAGAGCACTTTTATAAAACTTAGCAAATTCTTGTCTCAACTTATGATACTGAGATGAGACCCAATGGTAGTTTGCATAAACAAAAGGATCTATATCAGTCATACTGTAAAGTGTATTTTTTCCCTCATCTAGTAGCTTTCTACATTCTTTCTATTCACTTTGTTCAAGTTTTAATGCAGCTATTTGCCTTCTAACATATAGTATTGGTTCCTCAATTCGTGTATCCCTTATGGCATGAAGCTTCTCGATTACTCCCTCTAAGTAGCTGATAGCAGCTTCCCTTTCTATGCATTGACAAGAAACAAAAATAGAAAAAAGTGCAAGCTTAAGTAGAATGATCTTTGTCTCAAAATCTGTCATAAAATTGTGATATAGTTGGATAAGCGCATCACCAGCTTGGAAAACTGTGATGGCTACGAACTGTTCGAGCTTTAGAGTGATAAAAAAGTGATGTGTCCATTGGATGATAACCATCTTGATCTAATGCGTTCTTCATCAGAATATTCAACAATGCAAGTAACATCGTCAGCAAAGTAATCACCTGATTGAATGCTTACTGGAAAACCTAGTTTGCCGTCTGTAATCATAAAGGGCAGAGAACAACATATACCTGCAAATGGAGATAACCAGGGAAGATATAGAGAAACTTCTAGTGAATCAACTGCAAATGTGTTGCTTTTGTCGGAAGGAAATGAGAACAAAGAATGCATGTCTACTGAGAATGATTTAAGGTCACGGTCATTTGAGGAAAGACAGATGGCAACCACTATCTGTTTTAAAGGCCAAACATATATACCTGTAACTATTGCTGCAAGTTTAACGGAGGATTATTGTCCACATGCAAGGGGACAACATGTTTCTGTTGCAATGGCATATCCTTGTGCCAAGTTTGAAAATACCAATGTAAATTTTGATTTCGAAGACATGAATTCTGTGCAAAAAGAAAATGTTGGGTGTCTTTCTCAAAGCACAATCTTTGTAACCTCTATAGGGAAAAGTTGTTTAGTCCATTTGGATAGACAAGCATCTCCAACTTCAGAGTCTGATGCTTCCCTAGGCGTTGAGAGCAAATCAGCTATGACTGATACAGGTGCTATTGCAGTTAGAAATGCAGAAAAGAACAAAGATTGTGTGTCTTGCCCAGATGTATATAGTGCAGCATTTCTTCCGGAAGATAGAGAAGCAAGTGCATGGGAAGCTGAATCTTCTCAGACTTCTAGTGGAGATGAGAAAGTTTCATCTTCTACTAGGGAGAGTCTAGGCATGAAAGTTGAAAACAAAGATGCAAATAGTTGTGGACTGGATACCAGTAAGCATGTTGAAGAGAAGGGAAATCCATAAGTTGATTTCAGTACCTCTAGCAAGTTTCTTGATAACGATGGAGTGTTGGAATTACTAAAAAATTTAAGACATTCTACTGTCAATAGTACAATCATGATTGATAAATCAATTCTCAGAGACATTCAAACTTGTCTGCAAAATGCACATGAAAAGACAGAGTTTCTGCAACTTGAATCACAACTGCAGCAGGAAGAATTACAGCAATGGCATCATCATTCTGACTCCCATAAGCAACAAGTTGATTCAAATCCAGTGCCGAAGGAAGTAGCAAAGTCACATGCAGATGCAGAATTTCAGTTTGCACTTCCCAAACCTATCATCAGACCATGGGAAGAGCTTGTCCATAACAAGCACAGAACAGGTCTTGGATACGAGAAGGACGTGTCCTTTCATATTCCAGACTACTCCAAACCAATCCAATTTCAAAGTATTGGATTTCTTGAGGACATTTCATCTTCACTTGTTCTTCATGACAGTTCACCTTCAGTTGTTCCAGATTCTGCCCCTCTTCCAAAGCAACAGAAACAACAACAGATTATGAAATGCCAACACTGTGACCGAGTTGGCCATCTAAAAGATCATTGTTTTAATCTTCATCCATGTAAACATTGTCATAAAACCAACCATTCTTCGAACAGATGCTTCAGAAACAAACCTCCTGCAAGAACAAATATTCATCTTAGATGGATTACTTCTTGGCAATGGGCATCAACAACCAAGAAGATATTTCAGTCACATGTCAGAACTTGTTC
>APFE030380908.1:8072-66573 GCA_000404065.3 Pinus taeda | reverse complement strand
ATATATACACCAAAACTATCAACCTTTAACGTAGGTGTTGATAGGGATTCGAGATTGATGGAAGTATTTCACGAATTATTTTGACATTGACTTAGTACAAATTTTTTGACACCATACGGTCTCTCAAGAAATCATGCTTCGATCTAGATGGGGTAAAAGTTGACATATTCCCATAATGCATAGAACTCTTTATTAAATCTAATCACTTGATCCAATTAAATTATCACGCATATGTTAATGATTCCTAAATAAACAATGTTAACATTTGGATTTAACCTTAAGGAATCCTAATTTTCTTTAATGTCATGAAACCAATACGGTATTAAGATGTTCTAAGTTTCAAGATTCAGTTTCTTCCTTAGGGATCTTGGGTCAATTTCCTTACAGAGGTTTTATAATTAAAGCCTTTCAACGAAACTCTTGTGAGGTGGATTAGTCCATAGGCCTCAGTGTTTGAACCTATGCTATCATACTATTTGTAGTGAACAACCTTATCCTACTTAGAAATTTCCCCCTTAGGCTCCATTAAATTAAAAATTTCTTCATTTAGAGTTGAGTTTTAGTGGCCATCAAAATTGTATTAAATCAATCATTACATATAGAGTAATTAGAGTACTCTTTAGATTAGCCCTTAGTCATTAAGAGGCAACTAGGACAAAGGGTTAAATTATAGCATAGAGTTAAATCTTTGAAAATCCTAATACCCTTATGCGACATGGCACCATGAGTTCTTTATGAAGCATGCAAGAGTAGCAAGCTTCATTATGTAGGACATAGATAGTGGTGAATCACCAAAAATTCTATGGAAGACATTCCTGCATAACTATTCCATATGCATGAACCTTTGTATAATACCATAGAATACTATCCCTCCTTAACAAATGTAAATATGATCATAATAACCCTCACATGCATATCTCATCACATGTGAGTCACATGCATTATTCCATCCCTCATTTCCATAACAGAGGTAACTAAACAATCCATATAGTGTGAGTTGTATGATTTAACATCCTATCAAGTAAGGATTTAACATGTAACACATACCATGCAAGTAAAAATCAATGGAATAGAGGGAAACATCATTAACATCTAAGCACATGTAATTCATTAAAATATTCTCAAAACTAAGAAAACTCCACATAAGAAAATTATAATGGTAACAAAGAGAGAGAGTAAGAATCCACATACAATCATTCCATGCAAATGACACCAACTAAATCTCACCTAGAGGGAGGAGCACCACCAACCAACTGTGAATCACCTCGGATTCCCCCAAGCCTATGATCTTGCAAATCATCAACTATCCTCAATTGATCATCATTACAGTGGGTATTTAATACACTCTTTCATGATTTAGTTACCATTAGCTGATTCCGGCTTTTATGGATTTTTCCATTTGATTAGGTGTTTTCTGAAAAATCTAGTCTTTATCTGCCTGTAGGGTTTCCCTCATAAAATCTTTCGTTCATCTCGGGTAAAGCATTTATGTGTCATGGTTCTTTATGTCCCATCCATCCGATGGATTTGCAATCCATCCATTTATAGGCCAAATTAAAAGTTTGGCAAACCTTTATTAACTTGTCACCAATGGATGGATGGAAAGTGATAGGATGCATTTTTAAGACACTCCATAATGTGAAGTCAAGACATAAATTTCCCTCCAATATCTAAATGATATATTAGACATCAAGCAAATATAATCTATAAAAAATAAAAAATATATATTTTAATTATTTAAAAAAAAAAATCATTTAAAATGGCTTGTAAAGCTATAAACCTATTCTCGCACATATAGGATTAAAACATTTAAAAAAAGAGTGGGAAAGTCAGCCACGAACCCTATCATTTTGGTGTATGAAATGAAATTAAGAAGTTGCGTCGTTCCAACCCTAACATTATAAATATCGTTTAGCTTCTACACTCGAAACAGAAGTCATATTTCATAGAAGTATTCACGATTTTCAGTGACGTATCTCGTATTTCTTATCAGTCTTCACACAATTTTCTGTGACGTATTTCGAAATCCAATCTGCTAAATATTCTTGATTGTTGTAGAGGCCAGAAAAATGTCTGACATTCGGTATTCTGAAAAATACTACGACGATAACTATGAGTACAGGTTATAATATTTATTTCTCATTCGAAGACATTGTAAAGATTTATTGTCAGACGTACTCCCTTTAGCATCTACAAGTTAGGGTTAGGGTTTGAAGAGAAAATTAGGTTAGAAAAGGTTTTCTCTTCGGGCTTAGGGATACCGCTTTGAGTGTGTTGTTTCTTTGTTTGCTCAGGCATGTGACGCTTCCCCGTGATGTTGCGCAGCTTCTTCCGAGGGATCGCCTTCTAACTGAGGTAAGGCTTCCGTCTTCTTATGGGTGATGGCACTGTCTAAATTAATGTCATTATTTTCTATAATGCAGTGTGTTCCGGGTATCATTTCTTTAAATTTCAGCGAATAAGAAAATAGATCCCATGCTGCAACTGTTGGGTACTTAAGATTTAACTGTTACACTGTTGAACAACAATATATGCATTTAACAGTTAGTGTGGGCAATTCTTAAGTGAGACGGCTCTTATTTCCACACATAGTATTTATCCTCTCAGTTTATTTCCACAGTAATTTTCTGAAATTAGTGGGAGAGCGCTTTGCTTACTTTTCTATTTTGTAGCACGGAGTTGGATGTTGTTTATAGTTTGTGTTTTAATGGTGTAGTGAAATTGTTATTTATGCAGAATGAATGGTGAAAACTTGGGATTCAGCAGTCTATTGGCTGGGTGCACTATGCTATTCACGGACCTGAACGGCACATTCTGTTATTCAGAAAATCTCTGAATTTCCAACAAAACCAGCCACAGCATGCACAACAAAGTTGATGGCCGCCGCTCTGCACATTGTTAAAGAAAATAAAGTAGGATGTTTCAGAATAATTATAAAATTAGGCTTAATCTTTTACATAGTCTTCAAACGTCAAAATTAAATATAATCTGAACATAACAACGAATGATCATGGTTGATCCACTGAGTATAGAGTTTTATATTCCTGGTGAATTATAAAAATTAATTAGGAAAACAGAAGTCTATCATTTTATTCTTGTGTTTAAGGTCATTATGCGTATCATTAATATAATATAAATTATATTTGTATCTAGAAATTAATTTTTATATTAAGATTTATTTTTATTTAAGGTTATTTAGATTATTATATTTAGCTAATGTTTATTTTTCTATGATTAATATAGCATAATAAATACAGGAATGTATATAATTTTAATATAAAGAGAGTTGTCTATTATATACCATAAACCACTATAAAAATAAATTAAAAATATTATAAACATAAGTTGTGATTTAAAAAAAAAAATTATTTATTGAAATTATAAAGAAAATAAGTGTTATTAAATTTTAAGAATTTGTTTAAAAAAAAATTTAGTGGGTTTTTCTAGAATTTTCACTTTTTATCATAGTATAGCTTTTTTTATTACACCTTAATGAAGTCTATAATTTGAACCTAGGTCATGATTGTTTAGATGTCAGCATTTAGTATTTGGTTCTATATGTGGATATAAAATATTGTATAATTTATGATATTTCTATTAAATCGATTCTTTGTGCTTTAATCATTTTTTACATAATCATATCCCCTATGCCCTAAAAGGAGTCACATGCCAATATCTTAGTTTGAAAATTATTATGACTATGAATACCAAATTATTTTTCATTATTGTTGTTTTTTTTATTAATTGAAAAAATAGCTCCCCTAACTTAAGTGAGACTCCAAAATGTACACTTATACCTTCCCAATATATACACTTATACATTTAGTATCCATTTAATATATTTTAAAACATTATAAATAACATTATTAATTTTTTTTTGGGAAATTTGATGTAAAACCTTTTTTTACATATATTCTTTAGTGCCTTTAAATTAAAGAGTGATCTATTGTTTAGGGATTAAAATTGTAGTACAAAACATTACATGAATTAATTACACATGTTTCACCTTGTTGGAATCCTTTTTTGCACTCTTTCAAGTAGTACCACATGAAATAATCCTTATAGAATTTCATTGGCACTTACTTTTTGGTATATTGGACCTCACCGAAGTATTTAACTATCTTTTATTTTTCAACTTCATGTTTTACTAACATAGATCTCACTAGAATATATAATTGATTCAACCATTTCTACTTTAAAACAAAAACACAAAAATCCATGGAACAATAATAGAAGATAAATGTTGGTTAATATGTTTTTTCATCTTTTGTACATGAATGAGAATAAATACATTATGCCCAAACATACTCCAAGCATGTTTCCAAGGCCTAAATGCTACTAGGAATATATAATTAATTCAATTATTTTTGCCCCCAAAACAAAAATACAATATCAAAAAGATATATAGTCTTTTTTTAGTGAACTTTAAAATCTCTACACATGTGTAATGATAAATATAGATGCAATATAAAAAAACCTGTGAAAATATAAAGAAACAAAATGACACTGTTGAAGGAAATGGACTAAACGACAATAAAGGACTCATAAAACTCAAAATATTCACTATTTGAATTTGATTGTAATCTAATTATAAAGAGTAAAGAGTAGAGAACCACAAGCTTTAAAGCCATAAATTCATTAAGACTAAGAATCTTTATTTTGTAGAAAAATTATTTGGCACCAAGTGTATAATCATGGGAAAGAAAATCATACATCAAATATATAATCAGGGTAGTTATTCAATGCTCATTCTAGAAATTTTGTTGGGTCTTTTTACACTAGAAAACCTCATAGATTGGATAAATCTTGTTTTCTTAAAAAATGGTTAGATTTTGGCCCCTTCTTTTGCTACATGAAGACAAGTAAGTTTCTTTTTACCTATTAATTTAGTTGTCCAAAGCCTCAACCTTAGAGTTCATAGATTCCTTCTGGATTTTGTTTTTGTTTCATAGTACCTTAATCTACGGAAGTGCACTTACTAGTTCTCCTGCAAGGTCAACTACTCCTTCATCATAAAAAATAACCTCTAATTATAGGATTTTTATTGAAGTAAAAATGAATTCCTTAAAGGTATCATCATCGCTGTGCTCATATGAGGATTGATTGGTATCACTTGAGGATCTCTCTTCTTGAACATAAAACTAATTCTTCTTAGCCTTATTTCTATCATTTTACACATATTTTTTTGGATCATAATCCTTCCTCTTTTGGGAAATTTTTAATGCATAATAAAGAACTTTACAATAGTTAAAACATTTAAAGAGGAACTTACTTTTATCTTTGCCTCATAGTTGCTTAAGATTCCTCAAAAGGTTAGCTTCTTTTTTATCTGACATCATGATTCATCATGCTCATCTTTTCAATAGTTCATTACTTTGAAGGTTGATTCTTTCACTGCAAAAAATTTCCTTTAGAACTCCTCATCTCAATGGTAGTGATTATTCCAAAGAGTTGATCTAGAATACTAGTGCTAAGATTTTACATTTCTTCCATGGATGACACCTTGGGATTGAACCTGTTAGGAAGAGATCTCCTAACTTTTTGAAGAGATCTCATTTTGTCTTTGTCTTTTCTTCTATCTCATATTTTGTTAGATGTTCAGTTTAGTTTTTCATGTTCTTAATGATGTGGGTTCAGAAATAACTTAGTTTTTATTTATTCAAAATGAATGGCCAACAATTGGGATTCAACAATCTCCAGGGTGGCTTATAATGCTATTCACCACCATAAGCGGTGCATTATGGTATTCAGAAGGCCTCTCGATCACCAGAAAAACTGCCAACAGAAACCGCAACAAAATTGATGGTTATGGTTAGAAGTTGGAAGTAATTTGATTTTAAATTTGGAAACTTTATGTATGTAATGTGCAAGAAGAGTATATTCATTCACTATCTTTTGATAATTGTATTGTAATAATTTACAAAAATATTGAAGTCCGTGTGGTTAAAACTTCATGTTTTGATTCTCTTTTTAAAATGTTTTATATTATGTTATATTATATTATAGTATAGTATAATATAAATATAATATTATATTACAGTATAATATAATATAAGTGGGTAATGTTTTTCATATTGGTTGATTGTAATTTTTGGATATGGTTAGTGGAAAATATAGTTTGTGATTAATTTTCAAATTATTTAGAATTAGCTTGAAAATAATTATGATTATTTTTTTTATAATAAAGTGAAATTAGAATTTTAAATAATTATAAATTATGATGTATATCTGATTGGGCTATATACCTTAGTGTACTTTACCTGATTTTAAGAGCTCTTTTTGGCTTAGCAAACATGCACTTTTTTGGAATTATGTGTTTGAATGTCTTAGCATGTCAAAATGTAGTAAGGGAACCATAAATGAAAGAAGTACACATGGTTTCATGTCATTGAAAGCCCTATTGTTTTATTAGATAATATCTACATGCATACTTTCACTTCCACATGCATTTTGATATATAGGAAGTTACCTAGGTGTACCTGGAGCTAGTTTTAGATCATTTATTAGACTATCTTACTACTTTGATACACCAATAAATACACTTGGTCAACATAGCCTCTAGTGCTTAGGTAGTTGGATGTCATGGCTAAGGGTATAGTTGGGTCTCCTTAGTTAGTTCCCTAAGATATTCTATTGAAACATGGTTTTATGGAAACTTTTTCCCTTTACTCCAAAGAAAGAGCAAGTTATTTTACATTGTTTTCATTACAGAAGGAGGATTCTCCTTCAAAGTGGATCTTAATTATAGATTCCTTATCCTATACAAGGAACATGGTTCATAACATTTGTCCTCGACACTGATTTTAGAGTTTTGGTGTTGTAGATGAGTCATCTTGAAATTTTCACCATACATTTTTCAACCATTTATATTTTGAACTTTTGAGTCTTAATTGTTACATGGTTTCTTAACTAATGAGATAAGTAGATTTAGCTAGCTTAAATACAACATTAAATATGTACAATTATATCTTTAATGTTTTTTTAGTGGATTTCTTAACATTGTCAATATAAAGTAACTTTAGAAATGTTAAATTTTAGAAAATGAAATTATGGAGATTGAAGATAGATATTATAATAAAAGATACTAAAATTTTATTCTTCATTTCAATTTTAAGGTTATAGCCTATGGTTAATATAGGTTTATAGGTTTGGTGTAATTGTAACTAACCTCGTGATTCTATCCAGAAAAGTAGCCCCTAAGCTCCACAAATTTAAAATTTCTTTTGTTTACATTTAAGGTTCCATAGTCCATACTCCTAATCTTACTACTAATCACATCGAGTAAGGAACCATATACCATAGGCACAACCATTAACCACACCGTTAAAGAAGAAGGAATCATAACATACAATCATAAAACCTCTTATGACATGCATGGTATAGATATCCTAACCCATGGGATATATAGTTATAGACATTATTCCACAACTATTTCACATGCACCTATATCTCATACCAATAAGTGTCTCAACCTATAATATATATGGCTTCATAGAAGTATTAATCAAACATTAACATCTCATCAATCGAGTCCCACTGAATATACTCACATATATGGAAGATACTCACATATATATTTGTACAACGAGACCACGGTAGATTTCAATCATTCTATAATACAAATGCATAACATAGATAATTGTACAAATGCATAACATAGATAATTGTAACCTTAAACATGTTAGTATCAAGTGCTATAACTGAATTATATATCTCATGCATCATATTAACTTGGACTACATAATCTACAACAGTTACATGTAGATCCTCTAATCACATTCATAGTGAGGAATATCACCCAAATTCTTTCATAAGCTAGCTCAACTCAATTTAAGGTGAGAGCCAACATACACATCATCACCAATTGAATCCAACATTAAAGAAAGGAAGAAAATCACTTGGATAGAAGAGCACCACCACCCCACCATGAATCACCTCTTATTCACGATGTTGATGAGCTTTCCTTAAGAATTTTGAGGAAAATGTCACCTTTATCTCCAGCTAGGCTTTTCCTCATAAAAGCTTGCCTTTACCATGGTGTAATACTTAGTGTGGAACCCACTTATTTAACCACAAATATTTAATGAGTTATATAATTTCCCTTTGCATTTTTACTCTTGAAAGAGTTAGCTTACTAAGGTTTATCATTTCCTTCTTTATATAATCATCCTTTCAAGTATTAGATGGGATTTTTATTTAGCCATGTCCTTTCATTGCAACTATACCATTCATAATTTGTCTTATAACATGACCATAGTTTAAACTTTGATCATAATCAATTAGCACATATTCTCTAATATACATGGTAAATTTCCTTTCTCTTTTTATCAGTGTAGTTTTATGAGATTTGTTATTGGTTCATTCATGAAGGCAACACATATAAGTGTGCCACTCAAGTAATCATATCTTCCTCCTATATGAATTACTTGTTATTGATCTTACGCAGATCATGATGATTTCCCATGGCTATCTATTATTTATCTACCATGTTGTACACATTTGCAAGCATCATTTTTTCAAGCCTTAATTTTTTACAACTTGTAAATATTTTAAGTTTCTCATCTAGGAGGAACAAAATAAAGAAAATCATGGTAACTCTTCCGATAGCATTATTTTATGCAACATATCATATCATCAATTCTTCATGCAATATTTATATACCATAACCATACTTATTTAAACAAAATCTATCCTCATCATTTTAGACTACTTGATCATTATGGTATATAGTTTTTGATGGGCTCTTAAGCATGCAAAAAGAAATTGGTATAAGAATTTTTATATAATTGTAGGGATTAATACCTAATCAGTTAGGCATCAAGCCTTATCCTATATTTTTTATCATAGAACCACATAGTGACATGCTCCTGACTTTGACGAGAGTTTTAATGGATAGCGTTCTTATATACGTGAGCCAAAAAAGTGAGCTTTTTCGAAACGAAGAGTTTCGTACCTCCTCATACAGACAACCATCACTAGAGTTTAGTAGAGACAGAGGGAGCTAGGATGGTTGGATTATGATGCAACTATTGAATCAATTTAGTCAATGCTTTAATGAAACCTGCTTTTTGAATCTAGTTCCGCAGCCCACTGTTATCACTTTCAATTTTATAAATATTAAGATCGATGCACACTATCCTTACGTTGTAGAAAGTTACATCTCTTACGTCGATTTCAGAAATTCAAATATGCTACATCGAGATAATCCATACATGGTTAAGCTGGGGTTGAAACACTATTCTAGTGAGCTTGTGGGTTATAAACTACTTCATTCAATGCGTGATCAATCCGTCTATTGTTGATGATGAAAATTTATAAGGTTTCTGTTAGCGAAATTGGGAAATTGATTCCGTAATCCGAACCTCCGGGTTTCATTAAAATCCTTCATCTTATGTGTGAATCATCCAGCCCTACATATCGAGTTGATATTATGTTTCTCGTTCACCCATTATGATAACTAGCTCATTATTACTGTTAATACCACCCCATGAGTTTTGCATTAATAACTAACAAAGGTTAGTAGTGAATAGCATGGAAATTCGATCCATTCCTACCCACATTAGCCTTGAGTCAGTTAATGCCCTGGAGAGTGTATAATCTACATCCCTACATCAACGCGAGGATACAAGGGAGGAGCATTATTCCTACCGTGCATCATCCGACCATGCGATGATTAAATGACTTTAGTTGGTCAGGTATTTTTTCTCCATCTGGCAGTCTTTATAATTATCACTAAAGCCCCTCAATCCTTTTCATTACTCCTTCCCTCAACCAAGATTTGTTTTTACAATTTTGTTGTAAGTCTTTAATTTGACAATTTTCTATGAGCGGGAGTATGGGCACAAGTAAAGGTTGGTGAAAGCATTTAATTATATTTTTTTTTTATTTTACGGCAGTATGGAAATTAATACCATATATACTCCTGTGTTTGTTTTTGTTAAGTTAGAGAGTGTGCAAAGGAAATACTCTCCGCAGCGAATGCAAGAAGAAAACACAAACACACAACAGTGTGAAGTGATTGTAATGATGTTGCTCTTAGAATGTAATGTAAGTGAGAAATAGGCACAACAGTGCTAATTAAAAGAAGAAGAGCATGCAGTGTATGTAATTTTTGTTTTTACACAATAGTGAATGCAAATGAGAAATTTACAAGTAGTGTAAATCTTTTCAAAAAGAGACAGAGTAATTTCTTTTGAAGTTCTTGGTAAATCCCTCTGAGTGAAAGAGGATGAATTTTGTATGAGAAATTTTATATTAATGAATACAAACATTTTATGGGTGTGTAATACTCTGCTGTCAGAAATAATTTTAAAAAGTTTCCGCTGTGTTAAAAATCCTGTGGAGAAAAACAGAGCATTGTCTCAGTGTGTGCATTTAATGTTTGTTTTTGGGATTTTACCAGAAAAATTCCCCAACATATCGTTGATCGTTCACATTTATAAGGTTTCTGTTAGCGAAATTGGAAAATTGATTCCGTAATCCGAACCTGCAGGTTTCATTAAAACCCTTCATCTTATGTGTGAAGCATCCAACCCTACATATCGAGTTGATATTATGTTTCTCGTTCACCCATTATGATAACTAACTCATTATTACTGTTAATACGACCCGATGACTTTCGCATTAGTAACTAATAAAGGTTAGTAGTGAATAGGCATCGAAATTCGATCCATTCCTATGCACATTAGCCTTGAGTCAGTTAATGCCTTGGAGTATGTATAATCTACATCCCTGCGTCAACGCGAGGCTACAAGGGAGGAGCATTATTCCTACGGTGCATCATCAGACCATGCAATGATTAAATGAATTTAGTTGGTCAGGTCTTTTTTCTCCATCTGGTAGTCATTATAGTTATCACTAAAGCCCCTGAATCCTTTGCATTACTCTTTCCTCAATAGATATTTGTGCACTAACCTAAGCAACTGAAATTTTTTATCGGGGTTCTTTGATAAGTATCAGGTTTTTCGTATCCATGGCCGTTTTAAGAGGGTTGAGACAACTTGTTCGCTCTACTCGAGCATGGATACACTACGTGAGCATCCCATTTCCACTTTGAATCACATACAACACATAGTTAAATACTACCAATTGAACCGTTAAGGAGACATGATATTGAAAACATAAAATAAATGCGAGAACGGATTTCACCAACAATTCGGCTAACTATCCTTTCAGTCCATTGTCACTGCAGTTTGGCGGTCTGGGGAAGAAGATTAGTCCAGGTCATTGATGTATATTGGTCGATTTGACCAAAAAATCAATTTCTCACTGTAATATCTTCCAAGAAGTCATAGAGTTTATGGATTTTCCTTTTTTAATAAATGTGTGCTTTCTCTGATTTTACTTATATAAGCCATTATGAGTTATAGTTGAGCATATATTACATGAAGCTCATATGAAAATGTACTTGCATTGTATAACTTAGTGTTTATTATGTAACAACCCCACATTTATACGAATAATGGTTGATATTTGACATAAATGCTAACTTCAAGAAATTTCTTTGAAACCCTTAGAATACAACCTAAGCTTAAGATCTCTATAGAAAATAGCATTTCACAGTTTCACATATGATAATTATAAACATCTTTAATTAAATCCCCGAATGTGATATGCAATGAAACCCTTCGTTGTGATATTCTTATCAGAAAGCCTTCATAACATGCAGAGTCACAAATAAATAAGGCATGTCATTGTGTCATCCTCTAACGATTTGCCAAATGTGAAATTTATCAGCCCTAGGAGAAGTAATGATGTTTCACACTATTCAAAGTCATTTGAGAGAGCTTTCAGCCTTAATTTCCCTATATCATCTGCCCTCATATATCTCTTCCATTTCAGGAAAGCTTCAAAAGACATTTCATTGTGAAAGTGATGCAAAAGTAGAAAAATAAGGGCATTACAGAGTGTGAACTATGAGAAATGTCACCTATATTCTCTTATCAGTTTGCAGTGTCGGGGTAGCGACAACATGGGAAGTCATATACAACACGCTTGAAGATGAGCATCCCAAGAACACATCGACTTTATAGTTTAAAATAGAATTTCTTGGACATTGTGGTGCTGCAAGCATCAATTATATCACTAACTAGCGATGTCATTCGAAACCATTCCATCCCTTCATGGGTGAAGGATTGTATGGAGGTGCTTCCCCTCGACCTTCAAATTGCGAAACACCAACAAACCAATGTGACCACAACTCAGTTGTTGAACAGAAAAATCTACATCGACATCATTAATTCAATTACATTATTTATTTACCCGCTCTGATTCTCATAGCTGAATAGAATGGAACTCGTTCGAATATATATATATATATACATACCAAGTCATGTTGGTTCTACAATTTGTAAGATAGTTTGTGTGCTTCTACCCTTGGGTTTGAGACACCTAATATCATTTATCAATTCCCATCTCTCAGTCCCCTCCTATATGTAGGAAACTTTGAGAAAGGATTACATTGGTACATGGATATCGAGATAATCCTTATCCATCTGATTTTCTTTTTGTAGAAGTAGGGTTCGTGGGTTCTCAATGGGCACATTTTCGTGATTTGAAAGGGAATCAATAGTTTTCCATTTTCTGATTTGCACAAAGGAATAGCACCCCACTTCTTTTAGGAGAGATTTTTATAGCGCTGCTTTTACAATAGCAGTTTCTTAATTAGATTGCTAGCATGACTCGAAAGGCTGCAAATTTTTCCTTCACATCCTCTTAACATCAGAATAGATGTCATCCCCTCCACGTTGGCAGGGTTTATCTCATTAATCTAAATCCTTGTCCTATCCATATCTTGCACAGAGAGATAGTTTGATGCTTTTACCAAGATGTTACTCAATAGCGTCCTTATATATGTAACCAAGAAAGTAATATTTTGGGATGGAACCTCTCGGGATCATTGCATGTGGTCGAGCTCTCAAGGATGTTTCACAACATGCATATATTGTGGAACCTATCATGAATCCATACGGGTAATGAACATGTGGCATTTACTCCTGGGAGCTAGCAAGTGACCATGATCAATGGAATGTAGGTGATAAGAACAACCATCAACTGACAGTACGACAGACAGAGAGGTGCCATACTCAAAAGGAAATAGAAATCTTAGTGTGATTCAAGATTTTTTTTTCTTTTTGGTTTTAAGTTTAATGGCATGTCTATGGTTTTCCATAACCTCATGCTATTGGACCATGCGTAGGTTACTCAGGTGTTTGGATTATGATGCAACTATGGAATCCATCTGATTGTTGGGGATTTTTCTGGCAAAATCCCAAAAACAAACAATTCAAGCACACAGAGGCAATGCTCTGTTTCCTTTACTCCACGATCTTTTTGCACAGGGAAGCTTTTAAAAAAAAATTACTCAGAACAGAGTATTGCACCAACATAAAAGATTTATATTCATTAAAACAAATTCACTGATACATATTCATCCTCTTTCACTGAGATGGATTCACCAAAAACATTTCAAAAGAAATTACTCTCTCTCTCTTTACAAATGATTTTTACACCACTGTGTAAAATCTTCTTTTCACAGTTACTGCTGTAAAATAGCTTTTACATTTACTGCTGTAAGAATAGAAATTCTTACATAAGTTTACTGTTGTAAAATAAATTCTTTTACATTCACTTCTATGTGAAATTCTTCATTACATTTGAAATGTTGAGGACTTTACATTTCATAAAAAAAATTCTTTCTCATTCGTTCAACAAAACAATACAAACACGTGTAAGAATAAAATACTTAATTTCATTCACTGTCGGGAGTCTTTTACACTGTTGTGTTTCCCCTGTGCTTTTCGGCTGCTGCAAGCTCTCTTCTCCCGTGTGCTAAAAACTATATTAAACACACACATATCATAAAAACTATATGGCAAAAACATTAAAAAGTAACGTTGACTTGTGCATACCATTATTTAATTCACGCCCATATATGCCGTAAAAAAAACATAAAAATCTACCTACGCATATGAAAATTCATTAATAAAGGTATGGTCAAAATGAAACTTGATTTTACTCCATGCCAAGCTTTTAATGTTCGCCGTATGCAGGTTGAGACCATCGATGGCGGAGAATGATGGAGCAGATCGGACGACGGACAGAGATATCGGAAGAGCTTTTTAATCGACATTTACCTCCCGAGAAACTGTCATAGGGTGATGTCATGCCTCTGCCACGCGTCAACACTATATTTTCTCGGGTCGCCTATGTACGAAAACCACTCCACGCAAAAGTGGTCCCGAGAATCTTATCGGTGGTTTGTGGTTTTACTGCGGTGGTTTTGGGTGTTGGTACGGCTGCGTTGAAATTACATTTTCAACACTCCCCTTTAATTTCAACTGCTGGGTATTCATTCATACCCAGACACTTCCTTAAAAATTCAAAGCTTTTCTAATCCAGTGGCTTTGTCAAGATGACTACAACCTGTTCTTGAGTCCTGCAATGTTCTAGGACAATTTCTCCATTGTTCACCAATTCCGTGATGTAGTGAAACCTTGTATCAATGTGTTTCGTTCTCTTATGAAACACTGAATTGTTTGACAATGCAATAGCTGAGCTATTGTCACAAAAAATCACTGTCGCTTTTTCCTGCTCTTGGCCTAAGCTCCTCAACATCCTTCTCATCCAAACTTCTTGACATGTTGCTGCTGTAGTTGCCACATATTTAGCCTCTGCTGTAGACAATGCTACAATGGACTGCTTCTTAGAAGCCCATGAAATGGCTCCTGAACCCATATGAAAAGCATAACCGGAAGTGCTTTTCCGATCATCAACACTTCCAGCCCAATCACTATCACTGTATCCAACCAAATCTGAATGTTCTAAGACATTATATAAAATTCCAAACATTTTAGTACCTTTGACATACCTCAAAATTCTTTTTGCTTCCTACCAATGTGCCTCCTTTGGGCTCTCCATGAATCTGGAAATTAAACTAACAGCATACATAATGTGAGGCCTAGTTGCTGTTAAATACATAAGGCTGCCTACAATACTCTTGTACAAACTATGATCAAAATCCTTGCTGCTGTCCTCTCTGCTGAGTTTTAATCCCATTACTGTGGGAGTAATCGTTGCCTTGCATTCTTGGATGTTAAATCTGCTCAATACTTGATTTACATATCTTGCCTGTGAGATAAAAATTCCTTTCTCATTTTGATCTACTTCTATGCCTAAGAAGTATCTCAAGAAACCCATGTGATTCATTTCAAATTCCTCTTTCATGACTGATTTAAAATTCTTAATGAGTTGATCATCATTACCTGTGGAAATAACATCATCAACATATAAGACAACAATTAAAATTTTACCATCTTTTTCTTTGATGTAGACGGTGGGTTCTCCTTCACACTTGTCGAATTTATTATCCAATAGATATGAATCTATTCTACTGTACCATGCTCTTGGTGCTTGCTTCAGCCCATAAAGAGCTTTCTTCAATTTGCACACTTTGTGCTTTTCACATTTCTTCTCATATCCTAAAGGTTTTTCAACATAAACCTCTTCCTTTAACACTCCATTTAGGAATGTTGACTTCACGTCCATTTGGTAGACTTTCCATTTGTTTTGTGCTGCTATGGACAACACTGCTCTCACGGTTTCCATTCTTGCAACCGGTGCAAAAGTCTCCTCATAATTTCTCCCATACTGCTGCTTGTACCCTTTGACAACCAGCCTTGCCTTGTGCCTTTCTATCTTGCCTTCAACATTGCTCTTGGTCTTGTAAACCCATTTCACTCTAATGACTTCTTTACCTTTTGGTAGCTCAACCAAATCCCATGTTTTGTTTCTTTTTATGGCATTCATCTCCTCATCCATAGCTTCTATCCATTTCTTATCTTTAATTGCATCCTCGAAATGAATAGGATCATCAACATGACAAAACAAGGCAAATAAGGAATTCATTCCTTCATCATAAATATCATTTAGATTTCTAAACTTCTTACCTCTTTCATTTGGTGTGCAAGTGCTTGAAGACGCACTTGAATTTCCTCCTTGTGGTGTGCTTGGAGAAGCACTCTCATTTATCCTCAATGGTGTCCCTTTTTGTTCTTGTGTTGGTGCTGCTATTTGGGGATGCATTTCAACCACCTCCTCATAATCTTCATCATGAGACAAACAATTTTTAATATTCATTGTTTTCTCTATGCTTCCATCCCAAGCTTCCTCCTCAATGAACTGAACATCTCTGCTAATAAAAGACTTCTTGGTGGATGGGATATACAACCTGTAAGCTTTGGATTCCTCACTATATCCAATGAAAAGATATTTCTCCCCTTTGTTGTCCAACTTCCTCCTTAGCTGATCTGGAATGTGTGCATAGGCCACACATCCAAAAAAATCTCATGTGGGTGACTCCTTTCTTTCTCCCACTCCACGCTTCTTCCAACACTCTATTCATCATTGCTTTTGTAGGACACCTGTTCAAAATATATGCTGCACAATTTACAGCTTCAGCCCAATAATCATTTGGCAAATGGTTTGCCTTCAACATGCTCCTTGCTATATCCATGATGGTCATGTTCTTACTTTCAGCAACTCCATTTTGCTGTGGGGTGTACCTTGCTGTAAATTGCTTGTGAATTCCATTTTCTCTACAAAATCGTAGAAACTCCTTGGAGATATACTCACCTCCTCTATCAGTTCTCAAAACTTTTAATGTGCAGCCCGCTTTGGTTTTCCACAAGTGCCTTGAAATTTCGGAATTTCTCAAACACTTTCACTTTTGTTTTTTAAGAAAATATACCCAAGTTTTTCTTGTAAAGTCATCAATAAATGTTAGGAAATATTGGCTGCCTCCTAATGATGGAGCTTGTATCGGTCCACATAAATATGAGTGGATGATCTCTAAGGGTGCCTTTGCCCTTATGCTTTTACCTGATGAAAAACTTTCTATATGTTGTTTCCCCAAAATGCAACCTTCACATAGGCTGTCCGGTTTCTCTATCAATGGTAATCCTTTCACCATTATTTTCTGCTTAACAAGTTTAGACCTCCAAAATTGAGATGCCCAAATCTCAAGTGCCACAACCAATTTTCATCCTTTGGCACGCTTTGGAAGGCCTCTTGGGTAACTGCTGCAATTTCATTTTTGTTTTTCAAATCTACCCTGATCCTAAGAGGGAACATCCCATTCCTTGTCATCTTCACTTCAGCAATGCATCGTTTGTTGGGTGCTATATCCATTATGGTACACACATCATTCACAAAGAAAATATTGTAACCCTTTTGAACAAGTTGTCCAATACTCAAGAGGTTACATCTCATTCCGGAGACATAATAGACATCTGCTATGGTTTTCCTTTCTCCTTGCTTTGTAAATATGTTTACCTCCCCTTTTCCCATAACAGAAATTTTGCTATCAGTTCCTAGTGTGACTTCTGATTTGATATTTTTATCCAGGGCAGAAAAGAGAGCTATATTTCCTGTCATATGGTTGCTGCAACCTAAGTCTAAAAACCATATGTCTTCACTCTTTGTTTCAGCCATGTTACAAGCTAACAACACATTATTTTGGCTGATTTTTTCTCTAGTAACATTTGCATTTTGTCTATCACTCATATCATGCTGCTTCTTCCTACATTCGTTGGCATAATGCCCATATTTTTTACAATAATAGCATTGCACATTGGATTTTTCATACCTTTTTCCTTGAGCATGATGTTGTCCTCTTTGTTGGCTACTGCCTTGGCCTTCGTTCTGATTTGAATTGCTGCCTCTTCCTTGAGAATTTGTTGGACTGTTCCTTCCACCTCTGTTCTGGCTTCTCCCTCTTCCTCTCTTGTTTCCTCTGCCTTGACCTCTTCCTCTTCCAAAGGACATCTGGGTCTTAAGGGCTTGCTCTAGAGATGAGTTTTCATTCCTACTCAGTCTTTGCTCATGTGTTATCAGTGATGCATGTAACTCATCAATTGAAAAGTTTGAGAGATCCTTTGTCTCTTCAATGGTGGTGACAATAGCATCAAACTTTGAGGGTAAGACCCTCAATATTTTCTCCAAAATCCTCATTTCTTCAATGGTTTCTCCATGAGTCCTCATCTGTGTGATCAGACCAATTACATGTGTGAAGAATGAGTCAATGTTGTCTGACTCCTTCATGTTGAGATTCTCAAAATCTCTCCTCAGCAACTGTAGTTTTTGCTGTCTTACCTTCTCCATGCCTTGATGGCTGTCTTGAGGTTTTCCATGCTTCTTTGGATGTCTTAGCTGCTGCTATCCTTGGAAACACACTCTGGTCCACTGCTTGATACAAAAATACAAGGGCTTTTGAGTCCTTCTTCCTATTTCTCTTCAGCAGATCCCTCTCTGCTGGAGTTAATCTATTGAACTCATTTTCATCTGCTGGTTCTTCAAAACCATCTTGAACTAATTCCCATAAATCTTGACAAGCAAACAGGGCTCTCATGGTTATTGCCCAATAGTCATAGTTTTTCCCATTAAACTGTGGGAGCTGGGTGTTAAACATACCCATACCAGTGCTTGTCCTGGCCATTCCTTGCATCCTTAGTTATGCTTCAATTTCTTGACTGTGTATTTTAAAACAACTGACTGCTTCTTCAGCAACAAATAAAAAACTTTGTGAAATACCTGAGTATTTTCTTGTCCGAGCCTTCACTTTGCTGGAGAAGATCTACTGCTACAACAAAATACTCCTCCCTTCAGCTTCTTTGTCACCTTCAAAGAGCCTAAACTTGCTCCGATACCACTGTTGGGGATTTTTCTGGCAAAATCCCAAAAACAAACAATTCAAGCACACAGAGGCAATGCTCTATTTCCTTTACTCCAGGATCTTTTCGCACAGGGAAGCTTTTAAAAAAAAATTACTGAGAACAGAGTATTGCACCACAATAAAAGATTTCTATTCATTAAAACAAATTCACTGATACATATTCATCCTCTTTCACTCAGAGGGATTGACCAAAAACATTTCAAAAGAAATTCCTCGTTCTTCTTTTACAAATTATTTTTACACCACTGTGTAAAATCTTCTTTTCACATTTACTGCTGTAAAATAGCTTTTACATTTACTGCTGTAAGAATAGAAATTCTTACATAAGTTTACTGCTGTAAAATAAATTCTTTTACATTCACTTCTATGTGAAATTCTTCATTACATTCGAAATGCTGAGGACTTTACATTTCATAAAAAAAAAATCTCTCATTCGTTTCAACAAAACAATACAAACACCTGTAAGAAGAAAATCTTTAATTTCATTCATTGTCGGGAGTCTTTTACACTGCTGTGTTTCCCCTGTGCTTTTCGGCTGCTGCAAGCTCTCTTCTCCCGTCTGCTAAAAACTATATTCAACACACACATACCATAAAAACTATATGGCAAAAACATTAAAAAGTAACGTTGACTTTCCCATACAATTATTTAATTCACACCCATACATGCCGTAAAAAAACATAAAAATCCACCTACGCATATGACAATTCATTAATAAATGTATGGTCAAAATGAAACTTGATTTTACTCCACGCGAAGCTTTTAATGTTGGCCGTAATTAGGTTGAGACCATCGATGGCGGAGAATGATGGAGCAGATCAGACGGCGGACAAAGATATCAGAAGAGCTTTTTAATCCACATTTACCTCCCGAGAAACTGTCAGAGGGTGATGTCATTCCTCTGCCAAGTGTCAACACTATATTTTCTCGGGTCGCCTTGTACGAAAACCACTCCACGAAAAAGCAGTCTCAAGAAACTTACATGTGGTTTGTGGTTTTGCTGCGGTGGTTTTGGACGTTGGTACAACTGCTTTGAAATTACATATTCAACACTCATCAATGCATTAATCAAAACCACATTTAATTCTAACTCTAATATTGTTGTTATCACTTCTAGTTTTTATTGATCTAAAGATCAAATTGCCGAAATTACATCTTTCACGTTCACATAGGCCATGTTTTGTGTTGATTTTATGAAGCGATTATATTCATACTTCCCAACGCTTCCATTCATTTCTAATTCTCGACAGCGATTCCACGTTCAACTTACAACATAAGCATTTTATGTCAAAAGTCGAACAAGTAATATTTCACATTAGTGAATTCAAACCTTAATTTCAACGTGCAGTGTCTCAATGATTTTAATGGGGGAAAACATGATGGCCAGGTTTTCGGTGTCATTTATTCTATGGAAATATGTTTTATACGTTCCCATGCTTAGCATACATTATGCACAAATTGGATTTTATCTTGGCATTTCGATATTATGGATGAGGCCTCTTATGCCATGCCAACATATATATACACACACCAAAAGTATCAACCTTAAACGTGGGCGTTGGTAGTAATTCAAGTTTGATGGAAGTATTTCACGGCTTCTTTTCACATTGACTTAATACAAAAATTTTGACACCATATGGTCTATCGAGAAACCATGCTTCCATACACAATATAGACGGGTAAAAGTCAACATCTTCCCATAATGTGTAGAACTTTTCCTTAAATTTAATTGCTTGATGCAATTAAATTAACATGCATATGTTAATGGTTCCTCAATAAACTATTTAAACATTTCAATTTAACCTTAAGGAATCCTAATCATGATTTCTCCATAAACATGTTAACATTTGGATTTAACCTTAATAAATCCTAATTTTCTTTAATGACAACAAACCAATATGGTATTAACATGTTCTAAGTTTCAAGATTCAATTTCATGTTTATGGATCTTCGGTTAATATTTTTTTGCTAAAGCAAGAGTTGAACTTTCTATTTCATTAATTCAAAAGATAAGTTACAAAGGGTACATAAACCTGTCACTTTAGATTAGAGGAGAACAGGTAATCCTAGCAAGTACAAGGACCCTCCCACTAACACTAGAAAGCCCAAAATTCATGGAAAAACCTAGAAGGGCAACAACAAACCACTCAAAGCACCCCCTAGAGCAACGTCAGCAATCATACCCAACCTCCCAATGAACACAGAGGAAGGAAAGGGCAAGACGCGCCATCGGTAAATGGAGATATGGCCCAACGGGCCCCACTAAATAGCACGGACCATCTAACGGGCCCCACTAAACAGCGTGGACCATCCCAACCATCCAACCAAGTTGTCGGATCCTACGGCGAGGAGCAATATCGCTATGCCGAACCCAACCAAACTTTAACGAGCGATGAAGGGTGGTTTCCGTAATTGCCACCTTGCCACATGTCATGCACCATATGGGATCACTCCCAAAACTACAAAACCACTTACCACTTGCAGATGTGCGATCACTGGAAACTCGCTTATTGCCGGGATTTCTAGCCCGAAAGTGGAAAGAGAAAGCCAACTCTTGTACACCATTAACTGCCTATTTTTCCTATTCATACCATGAAACTTGAAACCGATCCCAAGTTTATTTGGGAGAAGAATCTGCAGAGTGCCAACTAGAAGCCTCGGGATACCACTCGAATTGCTCCACGAGAAGGTGAGACCAAACTTGACTCTCCCACCTTCTTGGCTGATCGTGCTGGGTTGAGCTTGAACACTCCGACAACATCAATTCGTGCTATTCAACCTAGCCCAAAATCATAAAACCTCCATGTCCTCAGCAACTTGATCCTTGTAGATAGCCTTTAGGTGACTTGGAGGAATTTCTTGCCACTTTTTAGCCATCCCACATTCTACATTGCACACACCTTGATTGGCTAGTAAGTCGGCAAGCTTATTGGAATTACGTCGAACATGGTTGAAACTTATGGTTCGAAGGCCCTGTAGATGCAGTTGGATTCTTTGATAAACCTAGATGAGTTTCCAATGATTCGAGACTCTTTCCAGCCGAGAACCACCATTGGTTCTCTTCACAACGTTGATGGTTATCTCAAACTCTACTTCTACAATGATATTTGAGCGATGGTTCTGTGATAGAAACTCTAGACACTACTCCAGAGCCATCACTTCCACCATGTTATTGGTAGCTCTACCTAAATGAAAGTGGAAGATAAAGATAATATTTCCCTCATCATCCCTTAAAACTCCTCCATAACCAGTAGTTCCTGGATTGCCTTTGGAGGCACCATCAATGTTATATTTCAGAAAGCCTTTCGGTGGAGGTTGCCAGTAGTCCTTATCTGTAACCATGGTTTTATCCTTTCTGTTTATACCTTGAGGAGTTATCCCTTGCAATCCCAGTTGACTGAGAATTCTCTACTCTTCATCTGAGGGGGGATTCATGGGGATATTACTAATAGTAGAGCTCACTGTCTCTCTGAGTTGTTTCAAGATAACATCAAGTAGATGTTGTGCTAAAGACTTTCCATTCTTGAAAATTATTTTATTTGTTTCTTTCCAAACATTCCAGATAATAAAGCAGGGAGTGAAGGCCCAAGCCAAATTTAGGAATTCATTCTCCAGTGGTTTAGGGTATTTGTGATACTTCCTCTGTCCCTATCAGACTCGTGGAAAATTGAAGAGAATGAATCCCACAATGAGGTTGTGTATGAGAAGCTGTTGAAAATATGTTCCATTGTCTCCTCTTGCTCCTCACAAAGCTGGCACCTAGAAGGCCCCATAATTCCCTTTCTCATAATATTTTCCCAGGTCAATATTTTCTTGTGATGAACCAAGCACATAAAAAGTTTGATCTTCATCCAATCTTGCTGCCTCTAGTGATGCCTTGAGGTCTTGTCTCGAACACTAGAATCCAACCCAAGTAGAAAACCTTTTGCTTCCTTGAGATTAAAGGCTCCTCTCTTGATATTACCCCATGTCAATTGATCCTGCCCCTCTGTTATTAAGATCATTCGTTGCTTGAGCAGATCCCCAAGAGCCTCTGCTTTTATTTTTAGGGGGTTGTCCTCTCTACATTCAATGTTTCTCTAGCTTCTCCACTTTTCGGATGTATGAAAAAGATCCCAAAAATCATTAACTTTGATCAACCGTTGGGCATATGTTTCCTACTTAAGGCTTAAAAAATTCTCTGTTAACAACGTTGGTTCTTGCTGCCATTTCTACTCCCAAAAAAGATCAAGATCTCTTGCTCTAATTTCCGAGAAACAATTCTTTTGAACTAGGCTTCTGTTTTCTGAGGCTCTGTTCCAAATGTAGGAGCCTTTTTATAATTCCATACATTCTTATGAGATCATTAGTGTGCCAAGAGCTGGAATATTTCTCTCTCCATATCCTTTCCCACTGAGCTTTTGGTTCCTACACCCATCTCCACCAGAGTTTTGCTCCTAGAGCTTTACAAAGAATCTCTTGATCGTCCAAGCCAAGACCCCCATGACTTTTGGGTTTGCACATTTTTTCCGAGGAAACGAGGGCCCATTTCTTTCTAGTTTCCTCCTTTGCCCATAGGGAATCTATTTGTATGTCTCTAATCTTCTCTAAAACACATTTGGGAGGTGGGAGAGCTAATAACATGAAAATTGTGATGTATTGTAGAACAGTGTTTGTCAGAACTAACCTGTCGACCACGTTCAAGGCATGGAAGGTCCACTTTTTAACTCTGTCATGCAACTTATTAAGCATATGTTCCCAAATACTCTTGTGCATGGGTTCGGCAGTAAGAGGTATTCCTAAATATTTATATGGGAGGAAATCTCTTTGGAAGCCAAGAATTCTTGAGATATTTCTTTGGATAGCAATGTTAGTGTTTAAGAAGAATATTTTTGATTGAGAGAGATTGACTTCCATACCTGTAGCGAGGGAAAAATATTTAAGTATTTTCGTGTATACCAAAGCCTCTTTGATTGTTGGAATTCCTTACAGTAAGGTATTATCAACAAATTGTTGATGAGTGAGCACAAAACCATTCTCTGAAACTTGAAGACCCCTGATTTTACCCATAGCCTTGGCCTGCTTAACGGATCGCTCGAGCCCTTCCATCATGAGAATAAAAGGGAGCGAGAGAGAGGGTCTCCCTGCCTGAGGCCTCTAGAAGGATTGAACATTTCTAAGGGAGATCCATTAACCAAAATGGAAAATCTGGAAGAGGTCACCAGCGCCATGACCCATCTCACCCAGTTGTGGTCAAACCCAAAAACAGAGAGAAATTCCTTGATGTAATTCCAATTCACCTTGTCATACACTTTGTCAATACCTAATTGCATGATCATCCCCACTTGTTTTTTGTTGGTTAGCGTGTGTACCACCTCATGTGCTTGAATAATGTTGTCTAGAATCTTCCTTCCCTCCACAAAACCTGATTGTTCTTCATACACTAGCAAGGGAAAGAGAGGTTTGAGTCTATTAGCCACTAATTTCGATATTACCTTGTAAACCACATTACATAAGGCAATAGGTCTGTAATTATCTGCAGATTGAGCTGAGTCTTGTTTGGGAATAAGGAAGATGAAGGAGGTGTTGAGAGCTTTCAGGATAGTTTTGTTGCTCCTGGACTCCTCTACCACATTCAAAATCTCCTCTTTGACAATATGCCAACAAGCTTTAGAAAATCCACATTGAAACCATTTGAGCTCGGTCCTTTTCCATTCTGCATGTCTTTGAGAACCTCGCTGACCTCCTCTTCATCAACTAGTCTATTGAGGTTAAAGTTGTCCTCTTTGGACACCAATTTATGGATATGCCTTGTGATTCCCCCAAAGGACTAATCCCTGTCTCGAGTGTTTTCCCGAGTGATGTCCTAGAAACGTTGGACAAGCACAACTTCAATATCTTTATGAGTGGTCTAAATTTCCCCTTCCTCGTCCTTAATCATGAAGATTCTGTTGTGAGCTCTGTTATCCATTGTAAATTTGTGAAAAAATCTGGTGTTTGCGTCTCCTTCCTTGAGCCATCGAATTTTGGATTTTTATCTCCAAAATATTTCCTCTTGTTTGAATAAATTTTCCCAAACTAGATGGTATTGATCAACCTACTCACTTTTGGCTTTCTGAAATCCATCTTTTATGAGTTCTAGAATTTTGATTTCGACTGATTGCTTTTCCTCAAAAATGTCACCGAAATCCTTTAGTCTTTTATGAAGGAGGTACATCTTAGATCCTTCGATTTTCAAGTCTTCAAACCACCATTTTTCAATGTTACTAATGAAAGCCGAGTGGGAGAGCGAGATATTTTAGAATATGAAGGGTCTATTCCTAGGAAAATTATCTATACCCTTGATTTCCAATTGAATCAGCCAATGATCTGAACCTCCAAAAGGAAGCACTCGAGCTCTTATTTCTCTATTTAGAAGCATCAATTCCTCTCATATCATGAACCTATCCAACTTAGACGCTACCGGCGCCTCACCTCCTCTTTTATTGTTCCATGTAAAAAGGCCATTGCTTGAATCTGACTCAACCAGATTAATATTATCTGTAAATGATTGGAATGCTAAGGAGTCTTTGTTGAGCACTCTGGTACCTCCTTTTTTTTCTAAGAGAAATTTGATCATGTTAAAATCTCCTCCCATGATCCAAGGCATTCCAGCCTGTCTGCTCCTGAGGTAAATAAGGGATTTTAACATTTTGAGTTTATCCTCTAATTTTTGAGGACTATAAACAGTTGTGACTAGGAATGTTTCCGAAACCCAACAAGTTGAATGACCAATGATAGATAATTTCTTGATGCCTCTGCATCCATAATGTTGACACTTTGGATATTCCAAAGAGTAAGAATACCCCCCGCTATGTTCTTAGCTTTAACCTCTAGAAACTCATATCTAATGAGACATTTGCTGTGTATGAGTCTTATTTTCTAAATGGAACATTTCATTTCCTGGATGAAAATCATATCGAGCATATCTTGTTTTATTCTATTACTAAGCAATCTTTGTTTTCTTTTACTTCCTAGACCTCTGATATTCCAAGATGTAAATTTCATATTTAAAGACTTGTAAAGGAGTAGCTAGTTAGGTCTTTCATCTTACCCAAATCTATCATTAGCTTTCCACACTCCATCAAAAGTTCTTCTGCTTTTTCTGGCCTCTCTTCTTATCAACATTTCTAGAAGCTAGTCCTAGGGTTGGTTTCATTGTTTTCGCTCCTTTGTTTTCCAGCTTGTCAGTGGTTATTCCTGTTTCTAACCCTTTTTCCTCAGTCTTCCATAAAAACAACTGTTGTATTCTATTGCAATCCTCTTGAGGTAGTGAATCTATCACTCCCATGGTTCCCTACATCAAGGACCCTTCCAGATCTAGGTGTTCCTATTCTAGAATTTCCTATAGTTCATGGTCCTCCAGATCTGTTTCACTTTGGGTCATTTTCATATCCATTTTTGGTTTAGTCTCAATAATCATAGTTTCTTTCCTATTACAAATCTCTTATGTTATGTTGTATTTTTCCTCCTTCTCCTCTTCCTTAGGGCCTTCCTCCATTGTTTGATCTACATTTGTCATTTCTTCATTTTCTTCCAGAACTTGAAACATGTTTAGGTTGATCTTTTTCCCCTCATTGCATTGTTTCTTTGATCCCTTTTTGCCACCTTTTCCTTTACTTACCAATTTCTGAAATTTTTTAGTATCCTTCACTGTATTAGGTTTTCCTTTGTTGTCTACTTTACTAAGAGGACATTCTGTAATCAAGTGACCGTGTTCATAGCATTTGTGACATCTAAATGGGATATGCTCATAATTCACCGTTTAGACCCATTCCTCATCAAAAACTTCCATGATTATTTCATCCGGAAGAGCGCCTGATAGATCCATTTCTATGCAAATCCTTGCATAGGAAGTATATTTACCCTGTCTTGTGGCTTCCGAAGCTTTAACAGAACGACCTAGTTTATTTCCAATGTCAGCAAGTGAAACATTTTGCGAGTAAGCAAGAGGTAGGGAATAGAGCCTTACCCAAATAGGTACCAAGGTTAATCTCTCCCTTTCTGGAACAAAGTTCGTCTTCCACGACTGCATATAGAGGCCTGCTACTACAAAAAAATAGGGTCCTCCTTCGAATATTCTGTCTTTATCTTCAATCTTAGTAAATACCACAATAAAAAAACCCTTCGACCCCAGATGGAGATCAATACTACCTTTGGGTTTCCAGCGGTGTTTTCTCCATGTCTGTAATGCCTTTTCAAAGGGCCAAATTCCCATGAATTTGGAGAATATGGAATACGTCTCCATATGTTCGCTCTGCTCCTGCAGAGCAGGATCATTCAACACTACTACAAGAGTAATCTGCCTTTTGGGTCTGCACGTTCCTTTTAATATTTGTCCCTTGTTCCCCGGATTTTGTCTTCTTCATCTTTGTCCTTTGTGTTGTTGTTTTCCTTGGACCTCGCCCCATCTAACTCCCTTTCATTATTGTTTTCCCCCTCTTCACCAAAATCCCTGACATTACTGAGTGGTGACTTGCCTCTATTGGCAACCGCTTCCTTGTAGGAGGGAGTGGAGCTCCCTCCTCTGTTGCACTCCATAGGGAGCAAACATAGAGCCCCTCTGTAACTCTAGTTGCATCTCCTCCAGTTTAGAGTTGTCTGTCTCTAGTGGATCTTCGGCTAATTTCATTATAGGTGTTTTACAATTAAAATGTGTCAATGAAACTCTACAAAGGTGGATTAGTCGACAGGCCTCACTATTTAAACCTATTGTCTCATCAGATTTGTAACAAACCTCCTTAGCTCACCTCATAATTTCTCCTTTAAGCTCCATTAAATTAGAGATTTCTTCATTTAGAATTGGGGTTTGGTTGCGATCACAAGTGTATTAAATCAATCATTACAGATACCATGATTAAAATACTCTTTAGATAATCCCTTTGTCATTAAGACACAACTAGGACAAAGGGTTAAATTATAGCATACAATTATTATAACTATTTGATATCCCTATCCCAGCATAATTGGAATAAATGCTGAGTTTTCTATAAATAATAAGGCTAGGAATAGTTATTAAAATATTAATACCATTATGCGACATGGCACCATGAGCTCTTTATGCAACATGAAACATTATCAAGCTTCATTATGCAGGACATAGATAGTTGGTATCGCCGACAATTCTACAGGAGACAATCCTAGATATATGTTCCACATGCATGAACATTTTCATAATACAAAAGAATACTATCCCTCCTTAACAAATGTAAATATGATCATAATAACCTTGACATGCATATGTGTCACACGTGAGTCACATGCATTATTCCGTCCATCATTTCCATAAGAGAGTTAATTAAACAATCCATATAGTCTCACTTGTACGATTTAGCATCCTATCAAGTAAGGATTTAACCTGAAACACATACCATCCAAGTAAATCTCATTTGAATAGAGGGAAACACCATTAATATCCAAGCACATGTAATTCATTCAAATATTCTGAAAACTAAGAAAACTCCTCATAAGAAAATTGGAATGGTAATAGAGAGAGAGTAATAATCCACATAGAACCATTCCATGCAAATGACACCAACTAAATCTCACTTGGAGGGAGGAGCACCACCACCCAACTCTGAATCACCTTTGATTCCCCCCAAGCTAAAGACCTTGCCAAGGATCAATTGTTCTCAATTGATCAATGCACTATGTATTTAATACCCTCTTTCATGAGTTTGTTACCATGAGGGGCATCTGTCTTTTATGGATCTTTTGATTTGCCTAGTTCTTTTCTAGAAAAGATCCTTGTTATCTTCCACTAGGTGTTTCCTCATAAAATCTTGCCTTTGTCTCCCTGAAAGCATTTATGTCCAATGGATCTTTATCTCCCATCTATCCAAGCTTATCTAGAATCAAATTTAGAAGCTTTACCATCAAGGATTCATCGATATCCAATTCGTCATGGGATTTGGAAAGCATCTCCTCTCTCTTAATGCTCCACCCTCCAAGTGATTTATTTTATTAATTTATTTAATCACACATTTTCTTGTCATATTACATATCACTTAGCTTTCCTCAACTTAGGTTTAGAATATTTTAACGTGTTAGGGTCCTATAATAATAGGATTCATAATTTTGAATTAGATATGGTTAGTCTTAGAATATTGTACAAACTTTTTCTTTTTGCAAATTGTTCTCCAATATTAAAATTAAAGAATGTAAAGAGGGTATGTTCTAAAATAATAATCAGAGGACAAAAAGAAAGAAAGAAATTAAAATAGTAGAAAAAATATGAACCCCAAAAAAGAGATAAAAGTAGATGATGAAAGTGTGCAAATTCAAATGCCACTCCTTCTACTTTACTTTGAAAAATAAGGTTATGTGCATTTTTTCAAAAATGCCACAATCCATGATGGTTAAATAGTTTAATCTTGATTCATTCATGCTTTAAATTCCATGTTGATAGATAGAGAATAAATATCTAGCCAAACTGTTTAGTCTTGGGAGATCAGTAGTTAAATAAAGTATTAAAATGAGCTAAAAAGTTTAATGTGAGCCATTGGAAGTTATAAGGTTATAATTAGATAGTTTTCTTATCAAAAAGAAAAAGAAATAAAGGGTTAGAAAACTCAAATGCACCCAATCAATGAATAGAAAATGTCAGGATAGATAAAGGGTAGGTAGAAAAAGTTTTGAAAAGTACACAAGATTGCTACATAAAAAGCACATTTATCATGCTTATTCCCATGTTTCATGTGAAGGAGAAATTGTGAAAGAGAAAGAAAATTCACGAAAACTTATTTATTAATTTCCCCTCAATTCACTAGACCGCCACATACTTATTTTCTAATTTCCCCTCATTATCCCTTCATTACTTGTAAAAACCCTTTCCCGTCATTTTTACCTTATATCACTTTGTTTCACACATTTCCCTAGGCATTACCCTTCAAAAAATCACTCCCCCTTCCCAAAACGCCTTTCCCTAGTGTGAAACACATTCCCATCACAAATAATAATCTCCCCCTTATTAGTTTCTCTTTCCCCTTAAAAACCCTCAAAAACCCTTTATCCTAAGTTTTTTACTAAAGTACCGCTTCATAAATCCCCCACATTATAATTTCCTGACACCTTTTTTAACCCACCAAATCCGGCTTCATAAATCCCACTTCATAAATCCGCTCACTATGTTGAGGCACAATGTAACATTGGGGTAAATGAAGATTTTTTTAATGCTTCACTTTCTTCTTGGAAAAATGATTGGTTGTTTGATTCAGGAGCAACCTGTCACATGACTCATAGAAAATATTTTTTTGAAGATTTCAGTGACAATTTTGATGGAGCAGTATACTTTGCAGATGAGTCAAAAATCAAGCCATCAGGGCTTGGCACAATCAACCTTAAACTTCCTGGTCTTGCAAACTTTCTTCTGGATCATGTTTTATATCTCCCACAACTCAAGAGAAACTTGTTTTCCTTGGTCCACATCCGCGAGCAAGGTCACTCCATTCATATGTTTGATGGCAAGCTTGAGGTAAGAAAAGCATCTAACCACTCACTTGTCATGAGGGGAATAAAAGAAGAAAGGCTTTACAAACTGCAAGGAACATCTGCTCATGCACAACATTTCTCATATATTTCTGGTCATGAAGAAGATACACTTCCATCAAGTTGATTATGGAATGCTATATTTGGACATTTGAACTATGACAGTCTCCGCTTATTGAAGAAAAATGGTGTTGCTGGTTTGCATACAATTCCTAGAAAACTTAAGCAATGTGATGCTTGCATTCTAGGAAAGCATAGCAAACAGTCTTTTCATGATTCACATTTAAGAGCACATAGGAAGCTTGAACTTATTCATTCCGATTTATGTGGTCCAATGCCTGTTCCTTCTGCAAATGGAAATAAATATATCATGACATTTATTGATGACTACACGAGAATGTGTTGGGTTTATTTATTGAAGAAAAAATATGATGCTTTTCAAACATTCAAGAATTTTAATAAATGGATTGAAAATGATACACAATCTCATATTGGGTCTATTCACACTAATAATGGAAAATAATATACATCAAAATAATTTGAACACTATCTTCGCCAACATGGGATCAAACATCAAACAACTATACCTTATAATCCCCAACAGAATGGTGTAGCTAAAAGATGAATAGAACAATCTTGAATATGGTACAATCCATGCTTTTCCTCAAAAATGTAAAGATAATGTTTTGGGTTGATGTTGTTCTATGTGTTGCATATATAAAGAATAGATGTCCATCTAATTCTATAAGAAACAGGACTCCTTATGAATTGTGGTATGGACATGTTCCTTCGGTAAAACATCTCAGGATCTTTGGTTCCACCTCTTATGCTTTGATACCAAAGGTACATAGAAAAAAAACATGGTGCTAGAAGTACTAAGTGTATCTTCCTGGGGCATTCAAACACCTTCAATGCATACTGCCTCTATGATGAAGTAAATAAAAAGTTTGTTGTATCTAGAGATGTAATTTTTCTTGAATCATCCAAATCTCACAATGTTGTTGAGCGGCAACTTGATCGCTTGGATAGATTCGCAAAAACGAAATCATTTCAAGAATTTGATAATAAGATTCCACATCTTGAAGGGGGGATTCCTATACTAGATCAACATGTGGAATCTTCTTCTGAAGAATACTCTCCCCCGAGTGAAACTCCAACAACGGACGATGCTTTAAGTGATGTAATTGATAGAATTGGGAGACTCAATCTTCCTTCACTCCCAACTCAATCAACAGAGCAGCCTGGACCATCTCAGAAAGGTCCCCCAAAGTGGCTCACAAAGACACTTGAAAGTGTTCATCGTGATGAAATTGGAAAAACAGGAACCAGAAACTCAAATTGACAAAATGGAGGTGATGTAAATGACAATAATTCACCTGTTGATATGGATGTTTCTTATGATTGTGAATTGAACTTGTCTACAGATTTTGAACCAACTTCCTTTAAAGAAGCTGCTTCTCATGATGAATGGAAAGAAGCGATGCAAAAGGAGTATGATGCCCTCATAAAGAACGGCACTTGGAAGCTGGTTGATCCTCCATTTGGAACCAAACCAATTGGTTGCAAGTGGGTCTACAAGAACAAGTACAAAGCTGATGGCTCACTTGACAAGCACAAAGCTAGGCTTGTGGCAAAAGGTTTTGCACAGAAGGAAGGGGTCGATTATGAGGAAACTTTTTCTCCCACAGCAAAATGGGCCACCATCCGGACACTCTTTGCACTGGCAGCTCAGAACGGTTGGAAAGTCCATCAAATGGATGTAAAAACTGCCTTCTTGAATGGAGATCTAAAAGAGAATGTTTTTATGTCCAAGCCTGAAGAATTTTCTCTGAAAGGACATGAACATAAAGTATGCAAACTTGTGAAGTCCTTGTATGTCCTCAAACGAGCACCACAAGCCTGGTATGAAAAACAAACTGAGCATCTTCTGAAACTCAACTTCGATCATTTTGATCTTGACGATGCAACTTTATTTGTCAAGAAAGTTTGAAAAGCAGTTGTATATCTTGTGGTATATGTAGATGATCTCTTAATAACACGGAACAATAAAAGCTATATTGCATCCATAAAGAAAGAATTGGGGAAACGTTTTGAAATGACTGATTTGGGCTATGTTCATTACTATCTTCGCATTGAAGTAACCCAACATCCAAAGTCCATATTTCTTTCTCAAAAGAAATACATTGGAGATTTGTTCAATAAGTTTGGCATGACAAAGTGTAATACTCTTACTACTCCAATGGAACAAAACTTAAAGCTCACATCTATTGAAAGAAAGGAATTTGAGGATGCAACAAAATATAGACAACTTGTAGGAAGTCTCATCTACCTCACTACTACGAGACCAAACATTTCATTTGTTGTTGAAATCCTCTCCAGGTTTATGCAAAAGCCTTGTGAGGGACATTGGTCTGCTGCAAAAAGAGTTCTAAGGTACTTTAAGGGAACTCAAAACCTTGGAATCAAGTATACACATGTGGACGACTTCAACTTGATTGGATACTCCGATTCAGACTTCGATGGAGATAAAGAAACTAGGGTATCTACTTCAGGATATGTTATGAGTCTTGGATCAGGAGCTATCTCCTAGAGATCACACAAACAATTAGTTCCAAGAGATTCCACAACAGAAGCAGAATACGTGGCAGCAGCTGAAGCAACAAAATAAATTGTGTGGCTCAGGAAAATTCTTGAATATTTGCAGGTAAAACAAGTAAAATCAACTCCACTCATGATTGACAACACCTCTGCAATAAAGTTGGCCAAGAACCCAAAATTCCATGATCGAACGAAGCATATCAATACAAAATATCATCCCCTTCGACATCATGTTGAGGCCAAAACAATCCATCTCCATCATTGTTCCACAAATCAGAAAATTGTAGACATCTACATCAAACCACTTGGAAGGGAAAAACTTGAATGATTCAGAATGATGCTTGGACTCACCAACATCCCTCCAGATTAAGGGGGGGAATGTTGACACCTAATCTTCATGATTGAGAATTTTATGTAAATAAAATAAATTGGGAAGGTGAACACTCATCGGGAGATGAACTGAACAATAACTCCCTATGGTATATAATAATGGGTTACCTATATAATAATACGAATCAGTTGTCTGCCAAACTGGAGTTACTCCTGGCTTGACAAAAACTCTACCAGATAATCCATGATTCCAACCTTTTATTAGCTTGTTGCTTATATTAAAATCCCATCATTATTTTCTAATTAATTACAATTCATTGTAATTAAAACCTCGTCCTCACCAACCACTTTCCAACTATGCCAGTGCAACTTCACCACGCGATATCTCTCTAATATCCCAGCTCTAGATACAATGATGCACACCAATATCACATAGATTCATCGTCTAATGGTTAATTGCCCGAGAGCACGTGAAAAATATCACCCTCCATCGAAAAGTGGTGTGATATGGCATGAAACCACCTCCCCACCTAAACCAAACTACCCATTGTTCATTCAATGAATCTCACCCCAAAACGTAACCATTATTGGTTAAAAGGCTGGAAAAGCCCCATTTTTCTCTTTTCATTCATTTTCACTACAAACCTCTGCAAACCAATTCTAAAACCATGAACCTTTGTGCAACCAATTTAACCACCTTTTGCCAACCAAAGACATTGCAGACACCAAATTGAAGCAACAAATTGACAAATTGAAGCCTCAGTAACCTATGTAGCTACCACAAAACCCTTTCTCTACACCAAACCATCAAATTTCTAGGTATTCATGATATAACTGGATGGACCTTGCAATTTAAAGTTATACACAGTAATTATCAAATGTCAATTAATCTAAATTGAAGAAAATATTACTATGCACCCAAACCCTATTCTACATGCTCTTATTACCCTCCCCGCTATTCCAGTGCTTTTGACCTTATTCCTAAAGCCATAAAAAGTGTAATTTAGTTGAATAAACCAAAATATGGCTTCTAAAATCTCGTTCGATGTATGACCTTTACAAACCTCTCACTTGGATATTGACCACCTCCCGTTAGTTGAAAGAGAATTTCAAATTAAGGATATTGTTCCCCCTAGCTACCTACTAAAACTTTGCTCGCCGAGTAAAGACATGCTTTTGAATGAAAATGATGGTATTCACCTTTGGAAATCAAAATTTTTTAAGTACTTATTCCCACAGGTACAACTCTTCCCAGAAATAACCCACTTCTGCCGAGCCTGCTATATTCCAATTGAAATGGCCATAGTCACCCGTGATGAGGAGGTTTTGTTCACCATTACTGCAGAATCAATAAGTCAAATGTTGTAGATCCAGCTAAGAACAAAATTAGACCCCACCTTCCATTTAAGGATTACTTGAACTCTACATAGAGCTAGACCTTCCGAAGAAGGTTCAAATTTTTCAAACTTTCATCATAGAGGAGTGTCATACTCCAACAGATAGTCCTCCATATGCTGCCACCATTTTCTCCTGGAGAGGTAGAAAAATTATAACCATGCACTCTTGCATTCTAGGGTACACAATTGACGAACATGTGGATGAGGTTGTTCTTGCTTTCCTTTCTATCTTTTGCCCACACAAGCCTCCTACTATAGTTTACAACTATTCTCAATTCTTGGCAGACAAAATCCACGAACAATTTATCAGATTTCCAAATGAGACAGTATTCAAATACTCTTCTATATTGTTTCACATGTTCCTATATTTTCAGTTAGATAAGTTTCCTGTCAACATCAAAAAGTTATACACCAATGACAATCCAAGGTCTGTCATCTTTTGGACACCATTGATCCAAATGTATTCCACAGTTTTTCCTTACGAAGACTTCATTGGTTGATTTGTTCATTTGGTTATAAACATGCTAACAGGTAGCTATCAACCCAAGATAAGTGAGGATATTAAGAGAGTCTAACTGTTGACTAAGAACAATAGAGTGGGAGACTAGTATCTATACTAAGACAACACAGAAATCAGAATATATGGATACCAAATCACTCCCTACAAGCTGCCCAAATACCTCCCGATGAGGATATTTGCATTAGAGTATTTTTAGGCAAATCATAAACTATGATGAGATAATTTCCCGTCAGCTAAGAAGAAGACTCAATTTAAGATAAAAGATGAATTAGGCCTTTTTATTTGTAATAATAGGGAAGTTGGACACAAGGCAGAGAAAATATTATAGGACATGAACTTCAAGTGTAGTTTTGTGTGGAAATATGACCCTAATGGATTCATAAATAAACTAAGGCTCAAATTCAAATTGAGTCCTTTCATACATGATCTTAGGCCAAACATTGAGAGATATGCCAAAAAGTGCGAATGGTTGGAGAACACTTTAATAGATGTTGAGAGTACATTAATTAATGTGGAGAAGAAGATTGATACTAGTTCCTTTCTGTAGGTTCTAGTCCTACAATAATAGATGATTATTACTCCCATTTTTCACACTCGAGCCAATGAGAACAAGAATGTGAAAAGAACTAGGGAAGAAGGATCTAGCTCAACAATGGACAGTACGGATGAAAGATTTGAGATCAATTACAGGAAGAGGCCGAAACTTATTCTTGTAACTCAACAAGAAGACACCATTGGGATAGTGGAAATAATTGACGCTGACAAAATGGTGGGAAAGAGCAAAGGCCCAAAAATTTCAGAGGAAACTCATCAGCCTTCTACCTCAAACACTCATCTTATTGAGAAACAACTCAGCAGTGATGTCTCTTCATCGAGCAAGCCCATGGATAAAGAGAAAGATATTAAAAAGAAATACAAGGAAATTAAGTTTAGGAATGAGTCATTGAAGGCTAAAACTTATGCCCAATACATCAATCAAACACCTACAAATCAAAATAGATTAATGTCATCCTTTGACATTAAGACTCATAAGATGCAAATGACATTCATGCAACCTAAAATTGAGCAACCGAAATCATCGACAAACGACAGGAAGACTGAATTTGATGTTTTGGCTAGGGATGTTGACCGTATTGACCAAATTGAATTCTGCAAAGAGGCACGTGAAATGATTTACTCCACAATAACAAATAAAGAAATGACTATGCACATCTCCAAAGCTTACTAGATAATATTACAACACATTACAAGTTGGGAAAGGCATCCTCACAGGCCAAGGATAACATAATTAAGTCACTAGAAGACTTGTTGATTGAGCTTGGATATAATCCCAATGATGTCAAGGCTAGAGAGAAATTGATAAACAAGAAAAATGAGGATATTTTTTCTTTAAAGAAACAATAGAACTTGCCTCATCTAGAGCATCAACAGAACAAGGAGGTCCTTGAAAGCCAAACTCAGTAGGAAGAGATGATGGATCTTATTCTCCAGTTAAATGATCAATTGACAGAAATGGAGAAGGAGTTGGACAAGTTAATACAACTGAAACACGCCAGCGTTGAGACAACCATTACCACTTCCATTCCCCCAGTGAGTAAAATAGTTCCATCAACCTTGGTAGTTTCAATGGCCCCCACAACTCCACTGGCTACAACACTTCCAGCTACAACAACATGTACGTTAGGAATAGTTTTAACAACAACAACAACTCAACCAAGTGATGAGGTAAGCAAACTGATCAAAGAAATGGGGGACATGTCCATTTAGACCTTTCAAATAAATAGACTCAAACAATAGATAGGGAGTCTAGAGGATGAGAAGGAATTGGCTTGGATTATGCACAAAGATGAAGTTCAGAAGTCAATGAGGATGACTGAGAGGATAAAGAACTTAGATAAATAGTTAACATTGAAGGATCCACTTGCCTAAGCTATATGGAGGCCAAAGAATGTTATCTCTCCTTCAAAAATATAAATATGATCATAATATCCTTGAAATACATATGTGATCACATGTGAGTCACATGCATTATTCCATCCATCATTTCCATAAGAGAGGTAAGTAAAAAATCCATATGGTCTGACTTGTATGATTTAACATCCTATCAAGTAAGGATATAACATGAAACACATACCATGTAAGTAAATCTCATCCGAATAGAGGGAAACACCATTCATTCAAATATTCTCAAAACTAAGAAAACTCCTCATAGGAAAATTGGAATGGTAACAGAGAGAGAGGGTAAGAATCCACATACAACAATTCCATGCAATTGACACCAACTAAATCTAAATTGGAGGGAGGAGCACCACCACCCAACCATGAATCACCTCTGATTCCTCCCAAGCTGAAGATCCTGCCAAGGATCAACTATCCTCAATTGATCGGTGGAGTGGGGATTTAATACCCTCTTTCATGATTTAGTTACCATTAGTGGCATCTTGCTTTTATGGATTTTTCCATTTTCCTAGGTATTTTTTGGAAAAGATCATATTTATCTCACATGAGGCTTTTCCTCATAAAACCATTCCTTCATTTCCTACAAATATTTTATGTCTAATGGATCTTTATCTCGCATCTTTCCGAGAGTTTTGTAATCCATCTAAGCTTATCTAGAATCACATCTGGAATCTTTATCGTCAGGGTTTCATCTCTATCCCATTCATCATTGGATTTGGCAAGCATATCCTCTCTCTTAGTGTTCAACCCTCCGAGTCATTTATTTTACTGCTCAACCCACAGAGGAGGGTATCACACCTATCTTTGACTCATCTTAGGTTTACAAACATTTAACACACAAGGGAGGATATTGCACATAGATTTAACTTAGCTTAGTTTTACAAATGTTTAGTACACAAGGGAGGGGTATTACATACTCCTCCCATTAAATCTTACATCATTGTAGGTGTATCACAACATCATGTCCTCATTCATACATAGCTATTTTCTGAATCAACACCTCCCATGGCTCTACAACCTTCTACAATTTTTCCGATTTACATGAGTCACATAGAGTGTTCCCACAACCTCTCCTTCCATAGATATATATGTCTTAAGGAGTGCTCTCCTTCCATAGTTGCCTGTAAAATTATTTCAAACCACTTGTGAGTATTTATAGATGCAAAAGTTTAACTATCATAAATATCATGATCTTTTACTTGATATTTTTAAAGCTATTGCTTATCATTTATTTTATGTGAAGAATGCATGTTCTCTGCTTGCATTCTTTCGAGCAGTCTCTCTACATACAATACATCAGTTAGTATATTTTACACGTTAATATGCCTCCAAGGTCATAACATATTAGTTCACATAACAATATATATTCATCATATATATATTCATCGTAATTGTACGTATGCCAAATTGCGATTAACCATTGTTACTTATACCAAATTATTTTCCTTCTTCTAGGTAACATCAAGTTTTTTTTACCTAGCCAAACATTTGTCTAATGACTATGAATACCTACACACAAGGTATGTTCTACACACCAATACACATTTCATTTTTCAACGTTGTAGCGTATGTAGTCATATGGTCACATATGTGATGTTGCACATAGTCCATCTATGGTACAACCTATAAGACCATCCTCACATAAACTTTATCCACATATTTTTCCACCATGTTAGTATCATACCAACATTCCTCTATCTTTAACTATGTTTAGTTTTCAAGGAATTTTTATGATCATGGTTCCTCTATGTAATTAAGAAAGTTTTATGTCAAGTGTAAATCAATTCTAGACTTCATGTGTTTACAGTATGAGTCACATAGTATTGTACTCATGCATATTTTCATCTTAATCATATCTTGTGTTTAATGTTCTAAAGAAAAATATTAACTCATAGCTTTTGAAGTTTAATTATTCATTAGATCGTTAATTTATCTCGTACGTTTTATTATTCCCCCTCTTATGCATCAACAACCTATTGGCCATGCATAATTCAATGTAGTTATACATGAAAGTTTTTACTACTTTCAATCTTACACTCCTTTTAGTTGTAAGCGTTTATAATCTCTGGGTATTTACATGTTACCTCACCCTTAACATTAAATCACCCTTTACGAGAATATTACTTATCTATTTTACAACGTCTTGCTTGAATTATGCAACATTTCCTTATGTTGTCGAGACACCTTATCAATGCAATTCCACAAGGGATCCTCTCAAAGTTTCTTGATACAATTTATGCATCTCAATTGATATGATATCAATCTATTAGGTATATTTTTAAATACCGTTTAATTGACCGAATGGTTCATACCATTTTTTCTACTCCATTAATTACTATGGTTTAAACTCAAGGATACTTATAGGTGCTATTATGCATATCCATGAAAAGATTCATATTTCCTCGAAATATGTTTAAGTTAAATTTCCCCTTAACCATACTTTCTTCCAACCAAAGAACAAATCACGTTGTATCTAGATGCATTAATCAAAAGGTTAATTTGAATGACAAATTATGTAGGTTATATAGCCTTATAATATAACATGTCATCACCATCCGTTATTTCGGTATACTATTTTCATAGCAATTATACCATTTATAATTTTCTCTTATAGCATGATTACCATAGTTTAATCTCTCACTAGAATCATAGTCTACTTTTGTAAGAATTGTAATTCTTGCATTCATGAAGGCAAGATATGTAAGTGTGCGACTTGAGAATTATATCTTCCTCCCATATGCATTACTTGTTATTAACCTTAAACAAAATCGAACGCCATTACTTTTAAGGCATTTTCTCCCTATTGCATGCTATAACAACTTTAGCTATAAAAAGTTTCATGTGAGTAAAAATAATAACCTAAAATTTCCTGTCGATCCTCACTCTTAAAATACTCATGCATACTTTTCCTATTTACTTGGCACATAATAGCCAAAGCATGTATTTTAACAAAATATAACTTCAATATAGTTCAAATAATTCAAATCCCTTGCATGTAGGCAAAACCAAATTTCTACATGCTATGCATATTTGTAAGCATTGGTAGCAACATAAAATTGATTCTACAAGTCACAACCCACCAATATTTTATTAACACAACTATGCCAAAATCTAAGCAATGAAACATACAGTCTATCACAACACAACAACAACTCTACACTACTTTACCAATATAGTCATTACGTGGAATCACGCTATTTCCCTCTACACCATAATCGCCCTTAATACGCATTGGGGTAACCAACAACTTTATGTTTGTTGAGAAATGAGCTTTACTTTATTTCAACATGTATGAGACCGTAAATATAAGAATTCATCAAGAAGTGCTTACATGGAAGATTTATATGACTCTTTAATATGCATGGATATTAAGCATGATCTTTTTTAAAACATGTCTATCTCAATGACCACTTAGCAAGCCTATGGTAACAAACACCATTCATGCCAATGCATGGGTATATGTATCATAACATAACAATAAATAGACCATACAATTCTTGTCTCTCTATTATACAATCCTCCTTTCAAGTATTCGATGATTTATTAAGCCATGCATTGACACAAAAATTGTAGTATTTTTCTTACTAAGAAGTATGCTCGTCATGTCTCAATTCCTTTTCCAATTTAGAATATTTCATATTGGTTAGATATTTCCCCTAGAACCTTATCTATATCAAATATATACATTAAGGTATGCTCTTAATTTGCATAATTTCATAATCTTAACAATATACTTATAAATCTAACATGATCTCATTTCCATCAATCAAAAGCATTAGGAAATGCTTATTATTATTTATGATGGCTTATTTGTGGTATACAAGACTACTATTATGGATATCCAATGCATAGATTATGGTATATATAATAACATGTTAAAATAGATTTCCCTCTTGCAGGTTAATTATTCAAACCTGATTTGCTTTCCTTTCTTTATATCTATAGATTTTTTTTGGGATAATTCAATTTGTGATTCCTTCACTTATTTAAGCATATTTATACAAATCATTGTAACTACATGCAAAACAATTTGGAATAGTAATTTTTTTTTAATAATATCATTTTCATAAAATCATATATCTATTTTTTTAAGCATCTTGGACAATGGATGCCATGATTTTCATAGACGCAGCCTTAAATTTAGTATCTTAGAGATGTAATAATTTGAGAGACATCGCTCCATTTAAGATTTACGCATAAAACAATATATTAATTCGTGTCCTGTGGATCTTCGAGTGGAAATGCCAGAAAGACTCTCATGGAAACACACAAAAAATTATTTGATTGGCAAGAGGTTCTCGCTTTATGTACCTAAGAGTATAATTGTTCATGTAAATTTTAATAATACCGAACTATAAATGGAGAAAGTGAGAATAGACTCCAACTATATGGAGAAAGTAGGTTTAATAAATCTTACAAAGGAACGAATCACCACTCCACCAACACACATTATTTTCAAATCTTAATTAGTCCCATGCCTTACTGTGTGATGGATAAACCATTTTAAAAAGGAATGCCAATTCAACGCTACTATTCAACCATTTCCTGTTATTGTACGTGCTACAAGTTTCAAAATATTTTCTCGTACATGTGCATGTGCTTCTATGCTTGGGTTTGAGACACCTAATAACATCTGTCAATTCCCATCTCTAAGTCGCCTCCTATGTGTAGGAAAACTTGAGAAAGGACTACGTTGGTACGTGGAAGTCGGGATAACCCTTATCCCTCTGATTTGGTTTTTGCAGAAAGAGTGTTCATGGGTTCTCAGTGAGAGCATTTTTGTGATTTGGAAGGGAAACAATTGTTTGGAATTTTCTGATTTGCACAAAGGAATAGCAACCCAGTGCTTTTCTGGTGATACTTTTGATCAATCACTAGTTTGCAAGGTAATGAAGGTAATGAAGGTGACCTTTTAGGAGTAAAATTTTTATAGCATTTCTTTTATTGTAGCCTTTTCTTCTTTTATTGTAGCCTTTTCTTAATTAGATTATTGGCATGAATTGAGAGCCTGCGGAGTTTTCCATCATGTCCTCCTCAAATCATAATAGATGCCACTTCCTCCACATTCAGAAGGCCTATCTTATTAATCCAAATCCTTGTCCTATCCATGTCTTGCACATAGAGATAATTTACTGCTTTTACCAGCATGTTAGTGAATAGCATCCCTATATCTCTAACCCAAAATGTCATATTTTTGGATCAAACCTCTCTGAATCATTGGATGACGTCAAGTTGTCACTCATGTTTCCCAAGTTGTGAATATCGTCAAACTTATCCCAAATTCATATGGGTAATGAACAAGTAGCATTATTTCCTTTCAGGGAGCTAGGGGGTGACCATTTTCAATGGAATGTAGGTGAGTGGTAAGAAAAACCATGAACTGACAGTACGTCAGACGCAGGGGTGGCTTATCGAGCAATCTTAGGTGATTCCAATTTATTTTTTCTTTCTGTTTTTAATTTAATGCCATATCTATTATTGTTGATAACCACCTCCTATTGGACCATGCGTAGGTTATTGAGGTGCTTGGATTATGATGCAACTATAAAATCCATCTAATCAATGGATTAATGAAAACCACATTTGATTCTAACTATAATACTACTGTTATCACTTCAAATTTTTATTGATCTAAAGATCTAATTACCAAAATTATGCTTTCGTTAATTTCTAATTCTCCGTAGCCACTTTTGGTTTACAACATAAGAATTTTATGTCAAAAGTAGAACAGGTAATATTTTCGCATTAGTGAATTCAAACCTTGATTTTAATGTGCAACAACTCCATGAATTTAACTAGGAAAAATTTGATGGTGATGTTTTTAGTCTTATTTATTCTATGGAGACCTTTTTTTCTACATTCCCATACTCGTCATGTATTATGCACAAATCATATTTTATTTCGAAATTTTAGTGTAATCTATGAGGCCTCTTCCATTCCTATATATATATATATATATATAATATATATCTTGTTATAGATATACACCAAAAGTAACAACCTTTAAAGTAGGTGTTGATAGCTATTAGAGATCGATGGAAAACTTTCACGAATTATTTTGACATTGACTTAGTACAAATTTTTTGACACGATACGGTCTCTCAAGAAATCATGCTTCTATACACAACCTAGATGGGATAAAAGTTGACATATTCCCATAATGCATAGAACTCTTCATTAAATTTAATCACTTGATCCAATTAAATTTTCATGCATATGTTAATGATTCCTAAATAAACAATGTTAACATTTAGATTTAAACTTAAGGAATCCTAATTTTCTTCAATGTCAACAAACCAATACGGTATTAATATGTTCTAAGTTTCAAGATTCAATTTCTTCTTTATGGATCTTGGTTTAATTTCCTTACAGAGGTTTTATAATTAAAACCTGTCAATGAAACTGTACTGAAGTGGATTAGTTCATAGGCCTCACTGTTTGAACCTATGCTATCATACTATTTGTAGTGAACATCCTTAGCCTACTCAGAAATTTTCCGCTTAGGCTCCATTAAATTAAAAATTTCTTCATTAGAGTTGAGTTTTAGTGGCCATCAAAATTGTATTAAATCAATCATTACATATAGAGTAATTACAGTACTCTTTAGATTAGCCCTTAGTCATTAGGAGGCAACTAGGACAAAGGGTTAATTATAGCATAGAGTTATTAAAAATCTTTGAAAATCCTAATACCCGTATGCGAACATGGCACCATGAGTTCTTTATGAAGCATGCAAGAGTAGCAAGCTTCATTATGTAGGACATAGATAGTGGTGAATCACCGAAAATTCTATGGGAGACATTTCTGCATAACTATTCCATATGCATGAACCTTTGTATAATACCATAGAATACTATCCCTCCTTAAAAAATGTAAATATGATCATAAGAACCCTCACATGTATATCTCATCACATGTGAGTCACATGCATTATTCCATCCCTCATTTCCATAAGAGGTAATTAAACTATCCATATTGTCTCAGTTGTATGATTTAACATCCTATCAAGTAAGGATTTAACATGTAACACATACCATGCAAGTAAATGTCACCATAATAGAGGGAAACACCATTAACATCTAAGCACATGTAATTCATTAAAATATTCTCAAAACTAAGAAAACTCCACATAAGAAAATTAGAATGGTAACAAAGAGAGAGAGTAAGAATCCACATACAATCATTCCATGCAAATGGCACCAACTAAATCTCACCTAGAGTGAGGAGCACCACCACCCAACTCTCAATCACCTTGGATTCCCCCAACCCTATGATCTTGCCAATGATCAACTGTCCTCAATTGATCATTGCACTAGGTATTTATACACTCTTTCATGATTTAGTTACCATTATCTCATTCCGGCTTTTATGGATTTTTCCATTTGCTTAGGTGTTTTCGGAAAAATCTAGTCTTTATCTACCACTAGGGTTTCCCTCATAAAATATTTCCTTCATCTCCGGTAAAGCTTTTATGTGTCATGGATCTTTATGTCCCATCCATCCCATGGATTTGCAATCCATCCATTTATAGGCCAAATTTAAAGTTTGGCAGACCTTTATTAACTTGTCATGAATGGATGGATGGAAAGTGATAGGATGCATTTTTAAGGCACTCCATAATGCGAAGTCAAGACATAAACTTCCCTCCAATATCAAAATGATATATTAGGCATTAAGCAAATATAATGTATAAAAAATAAAAAATATATATTTTAATTATTTAAAAAAATACATTTAAAAAGGCTTGTAAAGCTATAAACCTATTCTCGCACATATAGGATTAAAACATTTAAAAAAAGAGTGGGAAAGTCAGCCACGAACCCTATCATTTTGGTGTATGAAATGAAATTAAGAAGTTGCGTCGTTCCAACCCTAACATTATAAATATCGTCTAGCTTCTACACTTGAAACATAAGTCATATTTCGTAGAAGTATTCATGATTTTCAGTGACGTATCTCGTATTTCTTATCAGTCTTCACACAATTTTCTGTGACGTATTTCAAAATCCAATCTACTAAATATTCTTGATTGTTGTAGAGGCCAGAAAAATGTCTGAGATTCGGTATTCTGAAAAATACTACGACGATAACTATGAGTACAGGTTATAATATTTATTTCTGTTACGATTAGGGTTTGAAGAGAAAATTAGGGTTAGGGTTTGAAGAGAAAATTAGGTTAGAAAAGGTTTTCTGTTCAGGCTTAGGGATAACACTTTGAGTGTGTTGTTTCTTTGTTTGCTCATGCATGTGACGCTTCCCCGTGATGTTGCGCAGCTTCTTCTGAGGGATCGCCTTCTGACTGAGGTAATGCTTTCATCTTCTTATCGGTGATAGCACTGTCGAAATTAATGTCATTATTTTCTATAATGCAGTGTGTTCTGGGTATCATTTGTTTAAATTTCAGTGAATAATAAAATATATCGCATGCTGCAACTGTTGGGTACTTAAGATTCAGGTTTCAGTTTAAGGCCTAGTTACACTGTTGGAACGACAATATATGCATTTAACAGTTAGTGTGGGCTTTTCTTAAGTGAGACGGCTCTTATTTCCACACATAGTATTTATCTTCTCAGTTTATTTCCAGACATAGTATCTTCTCATTTTATCTCCACACAGTAATTTTCTGAAATGAGTGGGAGAGCGCTTTGCTTACTCTTCTATTTTATAGCACCGAGTTGGATGTTGTTTATAGTCTGTGTTTTAATGTTGTAGTTAAATTGTTATTTATGCAGAATGAATGGCGAAAATTTGGGATTCAGCAGTCTATTGGATGGGTGCACTATGTTATTCATGGACCTGAACGGCACATTTTGTTATTCAGAAAACCTCTGAATTTCCAACAAAACCAGCCACATCATGCACAAAAAAGTTGATGGCCGGCGCTCTGCACTTTGTTAAAGAAAATATAGTAGGATGTTTCAGAATAGTTATAAAATTAGGCTTAATCTTTTACATAGTCTTCAAAGGTCAAAATTAAATATAATCTGAACATACGAACGAATGATCAAGGTTGATCCACTGAGTATAAAGTTTTATATTGCTGGTGAATTATAAAAATTAATTAGGAAAACAGAAGTCTATCATTTTATTCTTGTTTTTAAGGTCATTATAAGCATCATTAATATAATATAAAATATATTTGTATCTCGAAATTAATTTTTATATTAAGATTTATTTTTATTTAAGGTCATTATAAGCATCATTAATATAATATAAAATATATTTGTATCTCGAAATTATTTTTTATATTAAGATTTATCTCCAAAAATGATATCCAATAGAATGCACTGCGTAATCCCCCATACTTAAATTCAAAAAGAGTCAAGGGATCTCTACTTGAATGGTTCATGAGGCACAATACTTGGTAAGGTTTTGCAAATGGGGTAGCAAGCTAAGTGGACTTGATTGTGGAAAAACTCTAGAGTTAAGCGCGCTTGAGCCAGAGGAGTTCTGGGATGGGTGACCTCTTGGGAAGTCCTGGTTACCGGGTGCAAGCCCCGGAAGTGATGATTGATGCTATGTGATTCGTTCTCCACATTTCACTAGTTTCAATCCCATTTCTTCACCCCTGTGAGCATCACCCGATGCAATGAGTGCTAAGTGAACTATTCAAAAATCATGAGAAATTAGTTAGTTACGACTACCTCTCATGGAAATGGTCGTACTTTTGAATGACTTACTTAACACAGTTGAATCCCAAAAATGATATCCAATATAATGCACTGCGTAATCCCCCATACTTAAATTCAAAAAGAGTCAAGGGATCTCTACTTGAATGGTTCATGAGCCACAATACTTGCTAAGGTTTTCAAAATGGGGTAGCAAGCTAAGTGGACTTGATTGTGGAAAAACACCATAGTTGAGCGCCCTTGAGCCAGAGGAGTTACACAGTTGAATCCCAAAAATGATATCCAATATAATGCACTGCGTAATCCCCCATACTTAAATTCAAAAACAGTCAAGGGATCTCTACTTGAATGGTTCATGAGCCACAATACTTGCTAAGGTTTTCAAAATGGGGTAGCAAGCTAAGTGGACTTGATTGTGGAAAAACACCATAGTTGAGCGCCCTTGAGCCAGAGGAGTTCTGGGATGGGTGACCTCCTGGGAAGTCCTAGTTACCGGGTGCAAGCCCCGGAAGTGATGATTGATGCTATGTGATTCGTTCTCCACATTCACTAGTTTCAATCCCACTTCTTCACCCCTGTGAGCATCACCCGATGCAATGAGTGCTAAGTGAACTATTCAAAAATCATGAGAAATTAGTCAGTTACGACCACCTCTCATGGAAATGGTCATACGTGAATGACTTACTTAACGCAGTTGAATCCCAAAATGATATCTAATATAATGCACTGCGTAAACCCCCAAACTTAAATTCAAAAAGAGTCAAGGGATCTCTACTTGAATGGTTCATGAGGCACAATACTTGCTAAGGTTTTGCAAATGGGGTAGCAAGCTAAGTGGGCTTGATTGTGGGGAAAAACTCCACAGTTAAGCGCGCTTGAGCCAGAGGAGTTCTGGGATGGGTGACCTCCTGGGAAGTCCTGGTTAACGGGTGCAAGCCCCGGAAGTGATGATTGATGCTATGTGATTCGTTCTCCACATTTCACTAGTTTCAATCCCACTTCTTCACCCCTGTGAGCATCACCCGATGCAATGAGTGCTAAGTGAACTATTCAAAAATCAGGAGAAATTAGTCAGTTACGACTACCTCTCATGGAAATGGTCATACGTGAATGACTTACCTAACGCAGTTTGAATCCCAAAATGATATCTAATATAATGCACTGCGTAAAACCCCCATACTTAAATTCAAAAAGAGTCAAGGATCTCTACTTGAATGGTTCATGAGGCACAATACTTGCTAAGGTTTTGCAAATGGGGCAGCAAGTTAAGTGGGCTTGATTGTGGGGAAAAACTCCACAGTTAAGCGCGCTTGAGCCAAGAGGAGTTCTGGGATGGTTGACCTCCTGGGAAGTCCTGGTTACCGGGTGCAAGCTCGGAAGTGATGATTGATGCTATGTGATTCGTTCTCCACATTTCACTAGTTTCAATCCCACTTCTTCACCCCTGTGAGCATCACCCGATGCAATGAGTTCTAAGTGAACTATTCAAAAATCATGAGAAATTAGTCAGTTACGACTACCTCTCATGGAAATGGTCATACGTGAATGACTTACTTAACGCAGTTGAATCCCAAAATGATATCTAATATAATGCACTGCGTAAACCCCCATACTTAAATTCAAAAAGAGTCAAGGGATCTCTACTTGAATTGTTCATGAGGCACAATACTTGCTAAGGTTTTGCAAATGGGGTAGCAAGCTAAGTGGGCTTGATTGTGGGGAAAAACTCCACAGTTAAGCGCGCTTGAGCCAGAGGAGTTCTGGGATGGGTGACCTCCTGGGAAGTCCTGGTTACCGGGTGCAAGCCCCGGAAGTGATGATTGATGCTATGTGATTCGTTCTCCACATTTCACTAGTTTCAATCCCACTTCTTCACCCCTGTGAGCATCACCCGATGCAATGAGTTCTAAGCGAACTATTCAAAAATCATGAGAAATTAGTCAGTTACGACTACCTCTCATGGAAATGGTCATACGTTTGAATGACTTACTTAACGCATTTGAATCCAAAAAATGATATCCAAGGTTATTTAGATTATTATTTTTAGCTAATGGTTTTTTTCTATGATTAATATAACATAATAAATACATGAATGTATATAAATTTTTTTTTTTTCGCGGTAAAGTCTACTCTATTAATGTTAAAAAGTAAAAATATATATACAAAGAGGAGTTAAGAAGTAAAAAGATATATACAAAGACGAGTTAACCTCTGAGAGAACATTGGATCTCTCTCTGTCAAGAAAACATTTCTGAACTGATATTGTCTTTTGCTCTTACAGCCCATATACCTATCTAGTGAGTCTAGAGCAGAATTAAAAAAGAGCTAACAACCAGATTACAGAGAAATATCATAATGAAAACTCGGCTATTAGCCAAACATCCCAAAACTTCTAGCCTAGACCGCTAACTGGATGTCGCCTTGCATAACCCTGTGGTGTGAATTCAAAAAAAAAAGTGGAAGCCAAAATTCAAAGTGCTTGCCTCGAAGCTTCAAGCGTTGTGTAGCCATTTACCTAGGCTCATCAGGGCCTTGATCCTTCTCCTCATCCGAAACACGTTCCCACGTCACCATCAGACCATCTTCTACATCTGTTGGCTTAACTCCTCGGGGGAGCCTTAGATGCAAAAGATTGGGATTGGTGTTATCCGGCCATTTCTTCGCCTTATCTGACTGAGCCAAGACGTGATGAGTTCAAGCAATTCCTTGAGACTCCCCTTCCATCCCCTCATCAGGATGGCTAATGCTGTGTTCCTCGAGCTGAGGTTGAACCTAATTGACCCTGGGAGAGGGAGGCTGCTCCGTTGAAGCAGACTGAGCACTGATGAGGTACTCCTCTTGCGACGAGTCGTCCAGAGGGATGGGAGAGTGTTCCTCCTCTGAATTCTCAAGGCTAACTTGCTCTTCCTCCTCTTCTGAAAATATGACCGTAACCATAGCGATAACAAGTGGTTTGTTTAACCTACTTTTAAAGCAGAATTTAGCCGTTTGTACTGAGTTATATCGAGGAGTCAGAATCTTCAGAGACTTGGGAGGAAGGGTAAGTTACAGCGATCGGAGAAATACGTTGAGGAGTCAACCTACCTCGGCCTCCCGTCCCTCCCGTAAGACCCGCATTTCGTCCCCTTCTTGGAGTTGCTCTGAGTGGGGGAGCCATGTTCACTGTGTGGGGCCTGATATTCCAACTCACAGATAGAGAAGGAAGGCGTAATGACTGAGAATTTGCATTGTTCTCACCAGAGGAAAAGCAAACCCCTATTCTGAGCCCACCCACTTCCAGATTCCTCCCCAAATTGTGCTTGTGTAACTCGGTAGGAGACCCGTTTTGCGCCCAAGCCGCTGCAGTAGGTTTACCATCCCAGGAGGGGCTGCTATCGGGTGTGAGACTACAACTTGTAATTATGGAAACAGAAAGGGAGTGCGTTGCGCTTACCTTCAGCAAGCAGGAGCTAGGCCAGGGTGGCTTCTCCTGAGGGCGTTGTAGCTTCCTTTGCAGGCTAAACCACCATGGATCGCCTCTTCTATCGACCTCGATCATATGCCAACCACCAACTGCATCTTCCTCTCCGAGTCTGCTCACCTATGTTCTTCCTAAAAACTAAAGAATAATCTCCATAATTCTCTAGCTTATCCTGCCTTCATCCTTCGTGTACGTAACTGGGAAGTGCAGCTGCATTAAATCACCTTGAATGCCGGTCACCTCGGCTTGGATATAAGCCTGATGTTCAGCCTCCGTCACCTGCCAACAGCTGCGTGCGCATGGCTTCATCTCTTATCCCATTAATAAGCATTGAAATCACCCGCATCCGGGTCATGAATGTATATAATTTTAATATAAAGGGAGTTGTCTATTATATACCATAAACACTATAAAAATAAATTATAAATATTATAAAACATAAGTTGTGATTTAAAAAAAAAAAAATTAATTATTGAAATGATAAAGAAAATAAGCGTTATTAAATTTTATGAATTTGTTTACAAAAAATTTTAGTGGGTTTTTCTAGCATTTTCACTTTTTATCATAGCATAGATGAGTTAATGTTTTTTTTTATTACACCTTAATGAAGTCTATAATTTGAACCTAGGTCATGATTGTTTAGATGTCAGCATTTAGTATTTGGTTCTATATGTGGATATCAAATATTGTATAATTTGCGATACTTCTATTAAATAGATTCATTGGGTTTTAATCATTTTTTACATAATTTTATCCCCTATGCCTTAAAAGGAGGCACATGCCAATATTTTAGTTTGAGAATTATTATGAATATGAATACGAAATTATTTTTCATTATTGTTGTTTTTTTTTATTAACTGAAAAAATAGCTCCTCTAACTTAAGTGAGACTCCAAAATGTACACTTATACCTTTCCAATATATACACTTATACCTTTTGTATCCATTTAATATATTTTAAAACATTATAAATAACTAGTAAAGTTAGAATACTAAATATTAGGTGTGCCAATTAAATTAAATTTTTAAATGTAACCCAGAAAATTGTATACTTATTTACAAAGTTGTAATTGATTAATTTATTTGAAGATAAATTCAACCATTAATCGTGAAATTAGATTTTAAATTATATTATAATTTTCATTTTTAATTTTTTTGGGAAATTTGATGTAAAACCTTTTTTTACATATATTTTTTAGTGCCTTTAAATTACATAGTGATCTATTGTTTAGGAATTAAAATTGTAGTACAAAACGATACATGAAGTAATTACACATGTTTCACCTTTTTGGAATCGTTTTTGGCACTCTTTCAAGTAGTACCACATGAAATAATATTTATAGAATTTCATTGCCACTTACTTTTTGGTATATTCGAGCTCACTGAAGTATTTAACTATCTTTTGTTTTTCAACTTCATGTTTTACTAACATAAATCTCACTAGAATATATAATTGATTCAACCATTTCTACTTTAAAACAAAAACACAAAAATCCATGGAACAATAATAGAAGATAAATGTTGGTTAATATGTTTTTTCATCTTTTGTACATGAATGAGAATAAATACATTATGCCCAAACATACTCAAAGCATGTTTCCAAGGCCTAAATGCTACTAGGAATATATAATTAATTCAATCATTTTTGCCCTAAAACAAAAATACAATATCAAAAAGATATATAGATTTTTTTTAGTGAACCTTAAAATCTCTACACATGTGTAATGATAAATATAGATGCAATATAAAAAAATGTGTGAAAATATAAAGAAACAAAATGACACTATTAAAGGAAATGGACTAAACGACAATAAAAGACTCATAAAACTCAGAATATTCACTATTTGAATTTGATTGTAATCTAATTATAAATAGTAGAGAACCACAAGCTTTAAAGCCATAAATTCTTTAAGACTAAGAATCTTTATTTTATAGAAAAAATATTTGGCACCAAATGTATAATCATGGGAAAGAAAATCATACATCAAATATATAATGAGGGTAGTTATTCAATGCTCATTCTAGAAATTTTGTTGGGTTTTTTTACAATGGAAACCTCACAGATTGGATAAATCTTGTTTTCTTGAAAAATGGTTAGATTTTGGGCCCTTCTTTTGCTACATGAAGACAAGTAAGTTTCTTTTTACCTATTAATTTAGTTGTCCAAAGCCTCAATCTTAGCTTTCATAGATTCCTTCTCGATTCTTTTTTTGTTTCATAGTACCTTAATCTCTTGAAGTGCACTTACTAGTTCTCCTGCAAGGTGAACTACTCCTTCATCATAAAAAATAACCTCTAATTATAGGATTTTTATTGAAGTAAAAATGAATTCCTTAAAACTATCATCATCCTTGTCCTCATATGAGGATTGATTGGTATCACTTTAAGAGGATCTCTCTTCTTAAACATAGAAATAATTCTTCTTAGCCTTATTAATATCATTTTACACATATTTTTTGGGATCATAATCCTTCCTCTTTTGGGGAAATTTTAATGCATAATCAAGAACTTTACAATAGTTAAAACGTTTAAAGAGGAACATACCTATATCTTTGCCTCATAGTTGCTTACGATTCCTCAAATGGTTATAGTTGCTTAAGATTCCTCAAATGGTTAGCTTCTCTTTTGTCATCATGCTCATCTTTGCAATCATTCATTACTTTGAAGGTTGATCCTTTCACTGAATTTCCTTTAGAACTCCTCATCCCAATGGTAGTGATTATTCCAAGGAGTTGATCTAGAGCTGATTTAGAGTACCAATGCTAAGATTTTACATTTCTTCCATTGATGACACCTTGGGATTGAACCTCTTAAGAAGAGATCTCGTAACTTTTTGAAGAGATCTCATTTTGTCTTTGATTCTATCTCATATTTTGTTAGATGTTGAATTTAGTTTTTCATGTTCTTAATGATGTGGGTTCAGAAATAACTCAATTTTTATTTACTAAAAATGAATGGCGAGAAATTGGGATTCAACAATCTCCAAGGTGGCTTACTATGCTATTCACCACCATAAGCAGTGCATTATGTTATTCAGAAGGCCTCTCGATCACTAGCAAAACTGCCAAGGGAAACCGCAGCAAAATTGATGGTTGATGGTTAGAAGTTGGAAGTAATTTGACTTTAAATTTGGAAACTTTATGTATGTAATGTGCAAGAAGAGTATATTCATTCCCTGTCTTCTGATAGTTGTATTGTAATAATTTACAAAAATATTGAAGTCTGTGTTGTTAAAACTTCATGTTTTGATTCTTTTTAAAATGTTTTGTATTATGTTATATTATATTATAGTATAGTATAATATAAATATTATATTATATTACAGTATAATATAATATAAGTGGGTAATGTTTTTCATATTGGTTGATTGCAATTTTTGGATATGGTTTATGGAAAATATAGTTTGTGATTAATTTTCAAATTATTTAGAATTAGCTTGAAAATAATTATGATAATTTTTTTATAACAAAGTGAAATTAGAATTTTAGATAATTATAAATTATGATGTATATCTGACTGAGCTATACCTTAGTGTAGTTTACTTCAGTTTAAGAGCTCTTTTTGGCTTAGCAAACATGCACTTTTTATGGAATTATGTGTTTGAATGTCTTAGCATGTCAAAATATAGTAAGGGAACCATAAATGAACGAAGTACACATGGTTTCATGTCATTGAAAGCCCTAATGTTTTATTAGAAAATATCTACATGCGTACTTTCACTTCCACATGTATTTTCATTTATAGGAAGTTACCTGGGTGTACTTGGAGCTAGTTGCAAATAATTTATTAGACTATCTTACTACTCTAATACACCAATAAATACACTGACCAAGGACAAATTATGGGAGAAAATATGGAATCCCCCGATCTGGCCAAAAATCTCCACATTCCTTTGGCTCCTACCTCACAATAGAGTTCTCACCTGGGACAATCTCAGAAAAAGAAAGTTTGAAGGACCCTCAATATGCCTAAATTGTAAAATGGAGGAGGAAACTGCTGTGCATCTAATGCAACTATGTCCATTTAGCAAGAAAATATGGGAGAAAGTCACATTTAGATGTCAAAAGGAAGGCCGCGAGATTGGAGATTTAAACAACACTCTACGCAAATGGCCCCATCAACCTTATCAAAGTAACATCCTCAACTCGCTTTGGCAAATACTCCCCGGAATAGTAATGTGGAACCTATGGAAGGAGCGAAATCATAGAATCTTCAAAAACCAGTCAATGGATGAGCAACAAGTACGGAAGATAATAAACCAGAATGTACAGGAAACGCTATCCATCAAATGCTGGTCCCAGGAGGATTTCCCATCCAGTGACAAGGAGCAAGCAATATGGCATAATTGGCAAATCAATCTACAATCTTCCAACTCTATTACGAGCAACTCCATCAGACAGCAGGATACCCCTTTGATTTTGTCCCCTCCACCCATCAACACTTACATGATAAATTTTGATGGGGCTTCTAAAGGAAACCCTGGACTCACAGGATATGGAGGAGCCGTTAGAAATCATCAAGGTCAAGTGCTCAAAGTTTTCGTTGGCTCCATTGGATGGAACACAAACAATGTGGCTGAACTGGAAGGTCTCCGGAGAGGCCTTATCATGGCTCAGCGAGAAGGACTTTCGCCTCTAATTGTGGAAGGCGATTCACAACTTATAATCAACATGGCTACTAAGATACAACAAGGAACAGAGGCTCAGAAGGTCAGTAGGAGCTGGAGAATGGTTACTAGGTTGGAGCTTCTGCAATCTTGGCTAAGGGACAACAAAGCAATAACATTTAACCACATCAGGCGTGAAGGGAATAAACTTGTTGACTTCATGGCAAATGTAGGAGTGGATAGAGGGAGGGACCATTTCGAAGATTTACTTCAGGGTAACGTCTGAGAGACAGAATGGTCCACCTATCAGGAGATACTAAAGAATGACTCTAAGAGGATTGCTCAAGATCACCCGGATGCGGGTGTTAATACACGTTATTAATGTACATGCATTCTCCACGCGCCGTGTCTATGAAGCCACGCTCCAGACAGATGGATGCCAGGTGCTGCGGGCTGGCCTCCATCCCATTTGTGTTAAATCGCCTTAATGGCCCTTCAATGCAGTTGAACTCGCGAAAAATCGCTCGCGGATATTCTAGGATGGCGCCATCATTCCTTTCTCCTGGTTTTAAGCTCGGCTCTGGTCTGTCTCAGCTCACTGTTGATGTCCGAGTGAAGGAGGGAGGCTCTGCGAGAAGCAAGCCTAACCTCGATTACATCCACTGTGTAATTCTTGTGCTTTGTCCCTTGTATTCTCTGGCGAACTTGAAGTTGGACATTGGGTTGCTTTGTAGCCCGGGCAATCTCTGCGAAGACACTCTTGCTGGCAGAAGGAGGCTTAGAGAAACCCGTTCTCGCATTCAAAAAGCGGTTGGGTATCCTGGGCTCATCATGGCGCCAAGAACTGGTTATCTTGGGCCAGGCAGGGGGCGTAATTATGGTCAGCGAGCCGACATTAGAGGAAGGGGTTGTGCAAGCCCGACGCGCCTCTCTCCTCTGGCTGTAGTTGAGCCTCCCTCCTCTGAGTCGGATTACTCGGGTTCTAACATTAGCAATTTTGTTCAGACGACGACCCTCCATTATCGTCGCAGGAGGAACAAGCCCGTGGTCAAAGCAATGATCACATTTATTTTCTATGAGGAGAATGAGGAGGAAGATAACTGGAAGGAGGACACAGCGGAACAGGCGCCTCCCTCCTCGGATGACCCGGACAGCTCTTACAGCCCAGAGTTCCAAAGCAGGGCAGATGATGAAAGTACCCAAGGTTTTTCAGCGGAGCAGGCTGAAGCTCTTAAGGAAATTGGGAGCCTTAAAGGCAAAGAGCCCATGGAGGTGGCTGAAAATCCAACGGAAGCTCTTATGGAGACTCAGAGTAGCAAGCCTGCGTCCCCTCAGAGCAAAGTCAGGGAGGAAGAACCAGAGGACTCCTTTGACTACACTCTGTATCTCAAATTGCCCCCTGGTATTGATCGGCTGGAAGATATGCCGGTGGGGATGGAGGTGACTTGGGAGAGGGACCCGGTTCGAGTAGCAGAACATAGAAAGAAACATGCACAGGAACGAGAAGCGGAGGAGAAGCAAAAGCAAAACAAGTGAGACGGATGCGTCAGGGGTAAGTCAATGGTTCCAGATACGCGGCATTTTCTTTTTGGTTCTGTTTAATGGGGAGGCGACCAGCAATGGATGCAATTATGCATGACACCCCTGTTTTTGTTTCAGTCTATGTTGCAGCAATGGGTACTGTTTACCTGTCTCTTCTCTTTGCCTAGTTTATATGACGAACTCTGTAGCAGTTAATTCTCCTTCGGTTGAAGGTTTTGTAATCTCTGGCTCGCACAAGCAGAGGATCCAGATTGACAAGAAAATTTTTGACAGAGAGCTGATCATGCGCTCTCAGAGGTTCATACCTCTTGTAAATACTTTTTTTGTACTTTTAATATAATTAGTTCAGCCTTTGCTCAGCAAAAAAAAATACACCAATAAATACACTTGGTCAACTTAGCCTCTAGTGCTTAGGTAGTTGGATGTAATGGCTAAGGGTATAATTGGGTCTCCTTAGTTAGTGCCCTAAGATATTCTATTGAAACATGGTTTTATGGAAACTTTTTCCCTTTGCTCCAAAGAAAGAGCAAGTTATTTTACATTTTTTTCATTACAGGAGGATTCTCCTTCAAAGTGGATCTTAATTATAGATTCCTTATCCTATACAAGCAACATGGTTCATAACATTTGTCCTCAACACTCATTTTAGAGTTTTGGTGTTGTAGATGAGTCATCTTGAAATTTTCACCATACTTTTTTCAACCATTTAGATTTTGAACTTTTGAGTCTTAATTGTTACATGGTTGCTTAACTAATGAGATAAGTGGATTTAGCTAGCTTAAATACAGCATTAAATATGTACAACTATATCTTTAATGTTTTTTTAGTGGATTTCTTAACATTGTCAATATAAAGTAACTTTAGAAATGTTAAATTTTAGAAAATGTAATTATGGAGATTGAAGATAGATATTATAATAAAAGACTCTAAAATTTTATTCTTCATTTCAATTTTAAGGTTATAGCCTATGGTTAATATAGGTTTCGTGTAATTGTAACTAACCTTGTGATTCTATTCACAAAAGTAGCCCCTAAGCTCCGCAAATTTAAAATTTCTTTTGTTTACATTTAAGGTTCCATAGTCCATACTCCTAATCTTACTGCGAAATCACATCGAGTAAGGAACCATATACCATAAGCACAACCATTAACCACACCATTAAAGAAGAAGGAATCATAACATACAATCATAAAACCTCTTATGACATGCATGGTACAGATATCCTAACCCATAGGATATATCGTTATAGACATTATTCCATAACTATTTCACATGCACCTATATCTCATACCAATAAGTGTCTCAACCTATAATATATATGGCTTCATAGAAGTATTAATCAAACATTTGTAAAAATTTTGTTTTCCCACCCCAGTTTTAAGTTTCTCCTTATTTCTCCCATGTAGTTAAATGCCCTTTCCCATAACCATACATTCAACAAGCTGGAAAAACTAAATTGGCTGAAAACACAAATTCTGGAATATTTACAGAATGCTGGAAATTGCAGAAATAAAAATCAGCAATAATAAACAACCATTAAACAATTAAACCTGAATATTTTTGGTCAACGTGACCCTGGAAAAAAACCCCCTACAACTCTTGGGGAAAACCAGTTTGAGAGCTCTTCTTTATTTCTGAAAAAAAAAAACCTTTTTACAGCAAGAAAATATTCAACAAAAATCATCAAGCAAACTTTTACAACTTATCTCAGCCTTGCTGAAACTCAGCCTTGCTGAAAAACTGCCCTGCTGAAACTTCGTTATTGTTACTCCGCTGCTTATACTCTGCAGCTCACTATCCAGAAATCTCCCTTGCTCTCTTGCTCTCCTCCTCTCAATCTGCTCATGAAAGAATTGAATCGAATGTGATCTTTTCCTCCTTTTCCTCCCTTAATATAACTCCAAATGACTTTTGGGTGATCCAAGTGACTTTTGATCTCTAAATCCAATGGCTGAAATAGATTTAGATCAATGGCTGAGATTAAATGCACTTTTAAATCTCACTTTCTATTTTTTAATTCACCCCACTTTAATAAAGACCCACTTAGTCATTTACTTCCAAAGTCACTTTTCCTTTCTATTTTTCATTGACTTTATAAAAGTCACTTTAAAATTAGACTTAGTAACTTTATCACTTAAAGTCACTTTTAAATTATATTTTAACTTTATAAAAATTATAAAGTCACTTTAGGAGAAAAATTAAAATCTTTTGGACACTTTTCCCTAG